>JACCIC010000039.1:740000-845000 GCA_018907035.1 Sycobia sp. Sy_11 | reverse complement strand
CACCCCTCACCCTCCCACGCTTGCATGTATATAGAGTCAGGCCCGGCTGTTTGCACGCTCGAATGGAGGCGGATCCCGCCCAGGCCGGCCGCCCTTGTGTCTATAAAATTTCCCGCCCGGCCGGATGGAGCCTCGTTTCGGATTCGCTTTGATCGGCTCTCGGACGTGAGATGGATTTTCGAGGGCGCGGGTTTGATTTGAATTGGGAGTTTTTAGCGGAAGGGTATAAAGTTCGTGCTCATTTTTTTGGCTTCTTTTTTTTTGTTTTTTGACAGAGGTATGATAACCGATGATGTTGGCAAGGTCCAGAAGAGATTATCGGTTGCCTCTGTTCCCTTAAGCTTGTCGAATAAAGTAAACGAAGATTTATACGTGTCGAATTTTTGAGCACGAATCAAGGGTGGCTAAAGTTAATATATAATGCAAGGTTATAAAATAAATATACAAGTCGTTTGAAAATTACGCGCAACTTGGTATTAATTAATCGAGCACACTTTGCTCCGTCAAATTCGATATTCAATAGTTACGTAAATGATCGATCTCCACGCAAGGCATTAATTTCTTAATTTAAAAAATCCCTCGCAACTTTTGCGCGCACCTAAAAGTTAGACTCGTCCGTATTTTCTGAATAAAGACATTTTGTCATAATCATCATTTATGCTCGCTAAAAACTTTACTCGGGTAATTAGCTTCAGAATTCAGGAGTTAATCGTATTTTTCTTTAAAATTATAATGCATTATTAAAGCCGCACAACTGGGCCGTATTTTAATTCGACCACCGATCAATAAAAATAACAAGCTCCAAATCCATTGAACTTGTTCAACTGTAGCATTCTGAAAATAGTTTCATTTATTTTTTATATACTCTTGTGCGTTTAATTATCAAAAAAAAAAGACATTTCCAAATGGACTATATAAAACATCGAAGCCTTATCAATGACCAGTATTATTCGTTATGGAATGCGCTGTCTTTAATTAGTAGAGAAATGCAATAACAATGGGAAATAAAGGTTAATTAATTAAATTATACCAGTAAACATTGCTACTCGATTGCGGACTGTAGCATTAATATAAGTTACTTCCAATACTTAATGTAGCAGAAACAAATGATAGAGAAAAATTAATCAGGTAATAAAGAGAGGATATTCTGCCAAATATATCAATGTTTTTCATATTGAATGCGCACACATGCATAGATACGTATAAGTACTATAAACGTATAAAGCAGCACGAGATATATACTCCCATGTAATTTCCGCCGGAAAAACACCAAGATAATCGGAAGAAATACGAAAATTTTTCAACATCGACAATATAAAATATCGAATCTCCCACCAGATATGCTCTATTTGAAACGGCTGCGGTTACAATTTCTATTTGAAATGAGGCCCATTTTGCCTATCCATCATGCCCATTATGTAATATTACTGCTATGCTCCATCTGACGTATCAATTGGCAGTTTGATCATTTTAATCCTAACCTTCTTCAGAAAGTTACAACGCATATAGCTTGTGCGTTGTCTGCGGCGACTTCGACATGGATTATCGACGTCGATCGGGGCGCGTCGTTCGGCTTGTCTTCACTTTTAGTGTTGAAGGGTATTCTTTGCAGTTTTTTAACATTGGTATAAATATCGAAATTAGCAAGGGTCCATCAATATCAATTATTGCTGGGAAAAACAATGTGTTAAGACCATTGCGTGATTTATGGTAAGACAAGAGCGTGGCTTAAACATGAGTCTAACATTTTCAAGATGGTGCAAAGAAATAGTCAAGAAGTGCAAGTAATATATGCACAGACAACATATGTCGTATTTGCAAAGTAAATTTGGATAAGATATTGCATTACCCGATAACTTTTACTAACTGAGAAAGCTGTTGATACGTACATTAAAACATGTAATTATTCTCAATGCTTGGGTCCTGTATTCTTGGCGCCAGTACTATCAACCTACAAAAAATAGTTCACAGGTTTCAATGATAATTTCCAGGTAATCTTAGGTCATAATCGGTAAACCCATTTGCTGCCTATATATCTTCGACGTCGGCTGAATAATATATAATTTCATCGCCGTCTGCCTAGATCCAAAGGAGTCTCTCGACAAAGGATAGAGCTTTCAAGTCGCCGACGAATACGAACGAATACGAACATGCACTTTGGACGGATATATATATATATATATATATATATATATATATATATATATATATTACGGTAATAATAAACCGCGCGGGATTGAAGTTGGTAAAAGGCGGCGCGCATCCCGGCCGTAAAAACTCGGCGGCAGCCGCGCGCTGTATAACCGAGAAATCTGCAGGAAAAGTTTCGGAACGAGCGAACGACGGATTTATTAGGCGGGCTGGGCTCGCGCCCGCGATAATTGAGGATAAAAGCGTTCGCTTTGCGCGCCGTGTTACTCTCGCTTCATAAATTCAGCGATATTCGAACGGTGAGTGGCGAGAGGGCGGGAGGGAGGGAGGAAGAAAGAGAGAGAGAGAGAGAGAGTGAAAGAGGAGAGGCCGCGACGGCGACACTCGCTGAAAGAATGCCATCTTTATGCCACCCCAACACACCTCTCGACTCCCACCCACCTTCATACGTATTCGACTCACGAAGCGCTTACGTAGCAATGAATTGTAGATATATGGAGAGAAAAATTCCGTCTTTTGGAAAACGCACGGAGCGCGTCCGTCAGGATTTTGTATCTGTACATGCGCGTGCGTATTCATACATGCATATATATATATATATATTTAATATGAGAGATATCTCCTCGTCGAGGGAGGGGGTAGGGGCCTGTAACGGAGACGCCTACGTCCCGTTACGTCGTAAACCACATTTGCGCTTCGATATCTCGTCTCCGGCTGCAGCGCCGACTTGTCCTTTTCTTCGGAGGAGTTCAACCCCCTCGCCCCCTGCCGTCCCCGCGGGTTTAACGCGTCTAGCGCGGGATTACGGCGCGCGCGGCGCTATTTCCACGAGAGGCAGGGATTTCTAGTCAAAGCGGGGAAATTCCGTCTCAAGAATCGAGGCTTGCTGGGCAGGCTTATGTACGTCGACGGGACATATTCGAAGGTGCTTCATCCCCCTTCCCACACCCGCATGCCACCAATCTACATTCGATGTTCATCGCGGTCGCACCGATAAAATGCCAATGAGGACTCGTCGGCCGACGATTTGAGAAACATGTATATATATATATATATATATATATATATATATATATATATATACACTAACATTACGGGCATCCTGAGGTGTGTAGGGAAATAAAAAAAATATGATCGTTTACGTAAGTGACCTGAATTCGGCGTGTTTCATGCTGCGCGCGGGAGAAGGGGGAGGAGCTCTACTTTAATTAAGCGATGATTCACCGAGCAAACTTTCGAACGTCGAGGGCATTTTTTCTTGTTTTTTTTTTTTTTTTTTTTTTTTTTTTTTGATCGCTTGGACTCGCCTGTTGATTTGAAGTGAAAATCGATAGTTCGTCGCGTTTATCAACGTGTGCACGCTCGGGCCGCTTTATTTAAAAGCCAAGTATGCAAATTGACAACTAGCTAACACAAATTGTCTGTATATATATATATATATATATATATATGTATATATATATATATATATATATCTACCTCTCTTTACGTTATCAATTTAATTTTCTACTGACACAATTTGTCCTCTTCGTTCGCCTCTGTCTTTCTTTCTCTCTCCCCACCCAATGGCTAATTAAATTTTTCTTAATTAAATCCAGCTTACTTTTCGTTGAATATACATTCCACCCGCGGACGCGGACCCGAGAGAAAAACGTTCATACGGCTGCAGCAGCCGAATTGCCGGTAATTTTCTGGTTTTCTTCGCGGATATCGGTTCAAAAAAAAAAAAAAAATCCACGCACGTGCGCGTCGAAAAAGAATATAACGATGAATAATAGAAAAGCGTTGCTCGCTTTCCGAAAATTTAATTAAGTCCAAAAGTCGAGGTCGATTGTAAAATTATTACATTTAACTACGTTTGATTCCGTTTGAAAGGAAATTTTATCCATCTGAATAATGGAATCGGTGGTTACGTCGTTCCTTGATGGACCAAAAGTCGCTCTAACGTTAGAGAATTTTAACGAGGAATAGAGTTTCTTTATAAAATTAATAACACTTCGAAGGATAAAGTGACGAAATTTATCTCAACGAAAGAGTGATCGACAAACTAAAATTAAGGAAAAAACATGAATATAGGTCTTTGTTATCGAATTACCGATTCTGAACGTTTGAGGATGAGCATTTTTCTATCCTTTTTCTTTTCTTTCTCTACATCTTCAAAGAATACTAATAAATGGAAAAATTATTGTCATTTGAATATTTCAATCCAAATAAGCTTAACTTAGTATAATAATACATTTTCATGACAATTGATACATTTCATGACAATGATCAGATTGTAATCAGTATCCAATTCCAAAGGAGGTGCAGAATTCGAAGAATGTTGACACAGCATTGAAAATATGTAAATATGTCAATTTTCAAAATAACTTTCAAGCACTCGTTTAATTAATAAAAGAATACAAGGGTGGTTTTTCTTCAATCTCATTACTTACAAATTAGCGGAAGTCCTTGGAAATATTGCACTCTCACTGACTCTCTGATGCACAACGCCGAGTCGTGCATGACGCGAGCAGCGCTCATGCGTGCAAACGCGCGCGCGCTCCCATAGGCCAATTAATTCTCAAGAGTAATGGAAAAGTATAATATGTTTCTTGTTCTCCATAGAATTCCCAACACTCAATTGGGAGAATTACAAGAAATTTACTATCAGTCTCAAAGATTCCGTTGCATATTGGATATTTCTATAAAAGTAGTGAGTGCAGCAAAAGGCCAGAAAATTTGAATAATATTATTAGGCAACGTTTTTTTTTACCATAAAATATAAAATCATATGCCTTTAAAAGAAAAACATTCAATCGTAGAACGTCTTCACCACTGAAACCGTCGAATTGGTAAATGAACGAATTGAATTAAATTTAATTAAACTAACGTTAATTAAAATCATACTTTTATCCTACTAAAAGATGATTCATTTATTTAAAAGGTAGGACTGCTCTTTACAGATACTTTGGAATTGATCTACTCTACCCTTAGTACTCTTAGCGCGACAATTATTTACCATGGCATCCGACCACGAATCGCAATTTCCAATAATACTTCGCGAAAAACGAGAAGTCGCGAACTTTGCTCTTAGATGAACTTATTTCTAACTGTAGAATTGAATTATAAATATAATGACATAATTGAATTACAAAACTATCACTAACAGCCTCGATTAAATTAGATGATTTTTTAGCTTCATAATGATTTATATGGCGTGACTCGATAACCGCACACTCATAACAACGACAGCGGCGACAACTGTCCAGCGGGTAAATTTGGATTCGAGCCCCGATCGATGGGGGAAGGATGGATGGAAGGACGAGCATCGTGCTCCATCCACCATCGTGTAAATTTTTAAAAAAAAGAACCCGCCAGCCGAGTCCCGGGATAAATCGAGGTCGGAAATTGTCAGCGCGGCCGTGAAACTCGCGTCTCCCGCCCCTCTCCCTGTCCTAAACAATCATCGTAAGTTATTATCCCAATATTTAGATATAGCTATACCTTTTTTCCTCCGCGCATCAATTCTCGTTTTGCCAAAAACGTCAGTGACGTATCTATATACATATATGTATATGTATATATATATAAAGGCGCGGCCGCAGCGCGTCGCCACTGCATAATATCGACCTTCGCGCCTCGCTACCCGCCCCCCCCCCCGCAGCCCCTGCCATCGCCCAGGCATCCGACAGATTTACGAGCCATCGGGCGCGAATTCGCGCGATTTTCGACTGCGCGCGCCAATTTTTGTTTCGGGCGCGCGTGCATAGACGCTTGTATGCGCACGACCGGGGGGACTACCAAATTGTGATGCATGAGTGGGTTTAAAAAGCCGTGCGCGCGACCGTATTTATATATATATATATATATATATATATATATATATATATATATATATATATATATATATATGTAAGCGGCACCGTCGAAAATTTTGATGTTCGTCACTGCCAGACGCCGGGCGTGCGTGGTCGCGCGCTGCAGCCCTGGTGGATGCCAAGCGCTGCCCCATCCCCCCCCCCCCGCCAGTAACGAGCTGGGATTTCAGCCGGGCCGAGTATATTTATACATGGACCTGCTCTCCTCTTTTTTTAGATGCTGGATGTATAGTGTGCTCGGTTCGTGGTGTCGTGGAGGGGGGAAGGGAGACGAACTATATATCTAATCGGGAACGAAATAATGTTTTTAAAGGGGAACTATAATTTTTAAAAACAATCGCAATTTTGAAATATCTTGCAGAGAACATTTAGCATTTCCGCAGAATAAAAGATTAGATCTCAGTATTTTTCGCCTAGCAAAAATTCGATAGTCGCAGTTTTTAAAATAATAAAACTTTTTTTGTACCTTCGGCATAGTCTTATTACTAGTCTTATTATCTTTCGCTACACATCTAATATTGTTTATCTTCAAGTAAAGAAATAATAAATTGAAATAGATGACGATCCTTAACTCCAAGCGATGACTATGAGAAGAAGACGGATTCTAAGAAAATAAATGAATTTTGGTCCCTTTTTTTTAGATATTAAAATACTTTATGATGGATATCCGATCGATCGCCTGACAAAAAAGAACACTCTTACTTATTAAATTAAAATATATGACTAAGCTACTCTAATGGGGCGATGAAATTAGAATTAATTTCTCTTGGCTATATACTCTAATGTTTCAGAAGCAAAATATCATAGGTGTTTAGATCTGATTTTTTAACTTTCACATAAAACGCGACGAAAATTGAAATATTCGCCAATTTTGTACGAGTACTAACAATATTAGAATACATTTTTTCTTTATATATTATCTTTCCAGTGATATTTTCCGCAAATATAGTCTAGGAGCGTCGATGGAAGACTTTAATAGCAATAATCTAATGAAAAAAAAAACACATTTGGTTTGTGTTCAAATGCCATACGGTCACACCTTTACAATTGCTCAGATTAAGAGCAATAACAATAAAAATATTTAATATGCTAGTAATTGATTTCAGTAATTAACAAGCATCCATAAACAGAAAGCTAAAAATTTAAAATCTAACAGTGAACACTTGCCAACAAGAGCCGTCAAGATTTCATGAAATTGACCGAATATAATTCGCATGAAATCTGATGCAAATTGACGACAAATTCATGCACACTCATATATCTCAGGATTTCACGAGATTCTGTCCTACAATATTCATAAAAGTTCCAAACGATGCTATGGAAAACTATTTATTCTCGTGTTCAAAATTCTTTTATTTCAAATGGATATGATTGTAACGGAAAATAATTTTAAATATACGCCGCTTCAAATGCATATGCAGCTCTGTTACAGTGAATTGTAGAGTTACATTTTTCGTGGCAAAAGATAAAAGAAAAATTGAAAATGAATTATTCATTAATCCGAATAGAGATCTATTATTCTATAAATTAAACTGTCAGCTCTTTTTTTCACCCTGTCAAATACACAATGCGTCAAGTGCGCCAGTGAGAAAAAAAATTTGTATACGAAAAAGGTGCGGAGCCAAAACAAAATAACAAAAAAATTTTTAATTCTACAACTGTAAAAAATATTTTTTAACAATTTATCATATTTTGTCAGATAAATATTATATAATAAAATTTAATTAATTTCGCAATCCTTGTTCAATGAGATTTTAGTATTCTCCAATATTTCTGTTTTCAAACTTTATATAAATATGATCTATATATATAGCTCCTTATTGACCTGTCCGAATTTCAAAGAAATTAATTTTGCTTCATTCGGCCAGATTATCATTTTATAAAATACCGAATCTACTTTTTCCCGGAACTGTCGTCGTGAACGATGCGAAATTTCGAAAATACGCGCTCGCGCAAATTTATGCGGCGCAAACGTATTCGCGTCAATGTACACTCCCGCCGTAAATAAAGTAAGGGAAGTATAATATAAGAACGCACCAGACGGCGGACGTTGGGCGGGCGGCGGGCGCGGGGAGAGGGGAGGCAATTCGTAACCGCTGACAGACTGTGATTGATAGTTCGATGAAAATTTATAATAGTAAAATAGAGTGAAAAATTGCCTTTGTCGGAATTTCGCGTTAGCTTATACGTACATCGGCTTTATTACAATCTATGAATAAACTCACGTCCGACGCGCCCGCCGTCGCTTTTACTCCATAAATATCGCTTTTGAATATTTTGTTGGTTTTGCTTTTCCTTTTTTTTTTTTGTGGAACTTACCAGTTTTCGGGGTCTCGGTCGCCGCTCCGCGTTGTCTGACACCTGCAACAGTAAACAGTCTACTTACTGATGTGGCGTAAATTATTTAAAAAAAAAAAAAAAATGTAGAAGTTTTATGATATACGGAAGTAGCGGTCGGTGTTTGTTTTTTCTTCATTTCTCTTGGCAATTTTTGAAAGCGACGTTTGTGCGTCGAGAGATTTTCAAAATTGACATTTCATTGTTTAGATGGGGAAAAAGAGCGTCATTATGATATAGATAATGGCCGTTGACGTCAGTCAAGTTATTGACACGCGCACAAACACGCACACAAACACGCGCGCGCGCACACACACACACACACACACACATGCTGAAGCGCAAAGGAGAATACGTATAAGCGGTTCAATTGCGGATGAAAGCAATCGTTTATTTCAATATAAATAATAATAAGGTGACGAATGAAAAAAAAGCGATATTATTGCACGGCCGGTTCGCTGTGTTTCACCGTGTCCAAAACGTGAAAATGAACGAAAATTCGCCGGAATAAAATTTTGTTAGATTACCGTACGGGAGAGATTAAATATATATATATATATATATATATATATATATATATATATATATATATATATATATAGGGTATAGACATAGCGTAAAGCATTGTATTATATCGTTGCGAGGCTCGTTTTAATAGAGAAGGATTGCAGACTGAATGATCGACTTTTCGATTGCGAAGCTAAATTTGATACAATATGACAATGTAGCCTGAAATATCGCTATCGGAACCAGACCAATTCACGCATCAATTTGTTCTTCAACAATTATTCCATACAAAAGTCTTAATTTTGTGAAAAAAAAGTCTATATAATTTTCAGTCTTGTGTATGTTTCACTGTATGTAAACCTTAACGTTATACAAGCATATTATGAATACTCGATTCTGCGTTTCCCCATCCCCCCCTCAAATAGCATTTTCTCGCTGTGATCATTATAATAATAACCTTTTTCACGGATAATTATAATTATATAATTATAATTAAGGCACAGACGTTGCTCGAAATTATAATATCGTATACACGTATGCGAGCGCTTCGAAATTACAAAGTTTAAAGCACTCGCATTATAATAGTTTACCCCGCGTCTCCGCCCTCTTTCACAAGTTAATAGAGAAATATATATGTGTTTATGTATGTGTATGTATATATATATATATATATCCATGGGTATTTACGCGTAATATAGCGCTAATAATAACATTCCCGTATTAATGTCAAGCCTTACAAGCTTTTATCGCCGCGCACGCGCCCGAGGGGTGTAGTACACAATATCACAACTATACTTAAATCAATAATATTTGTCGAGGCGAGGAGAACGAAGCGAGAGAAAGAGAAAGAGAGAGGCTGAGAGAAAGAGAGAGAGAGAGAGAGAGAGAGAGGGAGATAGAGAGAGAGGGAGAGAGAAAGAGTGAGGCCTTTATAAACCCGTAAAATTGCTTCCGGCATAAAACGGCTGGGTTTAATTTCACGTTTGAATCTGCGCCCATCGCGTCGCCTATTATTCTCAAAATCCAATTATCAATCTTCATTCAACACATGTGTTCTTTTTTTTAACAATTTCGCAGTGGCACGATTGCATAAATCATCGATGTAAATAACAGACTGATATTCGTCCCAAAATGGTTCTAAAGCCTTCTAATCATAGTTTTTTTTTTAAAAAAACAGGATTTCTCAAATTTTCCAGAAGAACGTAACAAGCGTTTTTAACTTCGTTCGTTTCGTTATTTCACATTGATCGATCTTGAAAGAAACTCACCTCTAAAAAGACGGCACACCTAGTGGTTTTTACAAAGAAGCAATAAAGAAGTAGAAGGAGAATTGAAAATTGTACATATTTCGATTGCTGCAAACTAAATAAATCTATTTTTTTTAATGGGGGCAGTTAGATTATCTTTTACTAGCATTTGTATATGGATTAATTTTTATTTTTATTTCATATTCTACGAAGATGACTATAAACTTGGCCAGTTTATATTAATTATTAATTAATTATTTAATTGTTAACTATTTTATTTAATACAAGTGCAGTAAGATGAATAGCAGTTGTTACTTAAAAATATCGAAAATACGTTTATTTTAGATCATCTAAGTTTAAGCCGATGTTCAAATCATCGGGAAATGTACACAATGAGAAAAGTATTTTGTTTTCGAAACGAAATTGAATAATTGATTCAAATTATTAATCAAGAAAAAGTTGCAGATCAGTCGTTGACATGCATATATAATAAAGTATTTCGTCAACGATAAATGTACCGGAACATTCCTAAATATTCCGCGTGTATGTATATTTTAAAAAGACTACTCAGCCAGCGAATAAAGCTTTGCCTGTGTTTATATATATATATATATATATATATATATATATATATATATATATATATATATACATCAACTTCGCGCGGCGCGAATAATCCCGGCCGAAAGTTTAAAGCGAAACAAAACTCGCGCCCGCGGGCTTTTTCTCTCTCTCTCTCTCTCTCTCTCGTTCTCCGCGCACTTCTTAAATCAACGTCATCCGCAGTTTGTGTTGCCGACTCGCTGAATTATAAGTAGAGAGTGGGCGGAGGATGGCGGGGGAACGTAAGAGAGAGAGAGAGCGAGAGAGAGAGAGAGAGAGAGAGAGAGAGAGAGAAAATCACGGGGAGCCGCGAGCGTCTTAACGGCCGTGCGCAGGAGGAAATCAGCCGAGATGCCGTTCCCAGGCCCCTTCGAGATTTTCAAAGATAATATTAAGGAGGAATAACTCTTTTGAAATATATATATATATATATATATATATATATATATATATATATTTGTTAAATTCCCGTATAAATCTGACAGTTTGCTTCTGCAATTATCAGTGATTTATAATACCATAATCACTGTCTTTATACAGTCGTAAACGGAAAATATATAAAATGAAATGCGTTCGATAACGATAAGAACGAAAATAAGAGCTTAAATATCTGCAGATCGGTCAGAATTAATAAACGAATCGCTTGGAATCTCGTCGCTGCTGGAGTTATAAGTATGATTTTTCAACGTTGTAAGGGCCGATTATTGTAAGGGGTTTCGGCAAAATTTCAACGAGACAAGCCCGAGCAGCCGAGATTGATTGAAGACGTAGTTGGCTGGCAAATATTTATAGAGGAAATTACAGAATCATGATCCAATATTAAGCTGGGTAAACAGGTGACTTTTCGCAGGAATCGATTCGCTACGGCAATTTATATATATATATATATATATATATATATATATATATGTGTGTGTGTGTGTGTGTGTGTGTGTGTGTCTATATTTCCGACATTTGCCGAATTTAATCGCCCAAAATTGAAGGGCACAACGAATTAATTAAATTAGAATTGCGGAAATCTATACTATTTTAATAATAATAATACTAGTAATAATAAATATAATAATAATAACAATAACAATACCTAAGTGAAAGGCTTGAAATAACTGTAACACACACACACATACGTATAGTAATTAACTTCCAATCATCCGCGCAGCGTACACTAATTTAATTTAACAACTCACAGCGGCTGCAAAATCAAAACTCCTCACGTGCGCGCCGCGCCGAATTGAGAAACTCCGCGACGCGGTGGGCGTTTTGATTATGGGGCAAATCTAAAAAAAGACGCGAGAGGACTCGAGGCGCGGATTTTAATCAATACTCGATACCGAAGCGTTCGAAACGGACATTATGGGAGCGAAATTCTCGGGCGGCTTGGCGATGATAATTAAGGGCGGATGAGCAGACGGTTAAGACGCGCCAACATCCGCTCCCGTTCGGTCGGGTTTTCGGCGAGGTTGCACGAGTGCGCGTGGGCGCGCTCGTGCGTGCGTACGCGCATAAGTACGCTCTCTAAGTTATTTCTCGGCCCCACCTCCTCTCATCCCCCACCCAACAACTCAGTCTGCATCCTGGCGCGGCTCCTAATGCCTAACTGAAATACTTGAAAATTCCGAATAACTCGAGTAATTAAACCGAGCGTATACATGTTTCATATATATATATATATATATATATATATATATATATATATATATATATATACATGGTATCCGATGCAGAACGGAGTACCGAGCTACTGTCTTACTCTTTCTCTCTCTCTCTCTCTCTCTCTCTCTCTCTCTCTCTCCCTCTCTACCTCTCTCGCCGACGCGGCAATCATACCTCCAGCCGCAGATATACACGCAGCGTCTAGCGGCGCGATATAGCGGGAGCTATAAAACACATTTATGCCCGGGCCGTATAGAGCGTGGGTGGGGCCCAGAGCGAACGGCGCGGCGGATCGTAAGTTCAAACTATATTATACGAAGACGGAGGGCCAGGGAGATAAGGCGAAACGTGGGTAGACTCGCTACTTCTCGCGGACCCGATAAGAGATCGTGTGTCCTATCCCCCTTCCATCCCTCCCTCGTCCTAGCCCTCGCTTACTCACTCGCTCTCTCATTCTTTTCGCCCGTCTCTCTCCCGCTTCATTTCTCATCCCTCCAGCTTCCTCGGTTCGCGCTGCGCCGGTACGGGCGCTCGGTCGTCGGGCGCGACTATCGAGAGGAGAGTTTGACTTGGGGCGTGGGGGAGGGGGATTGATGCGCGCAGACTGCGATATTACGGCCGATTTCCCGCCCTCCTCAGATCCCCCTCACACAGCCCCCTGTAACCGTCGAATATTTCAGCCGCCGTAGCCGCACCTCCGTTTTGCCGGCCGGAGAGTCAGGCGCGCGCGACGATGACCCCGGCGACTCCTAGGGCTAGCGCGCGCGAGCACACACAGACACAAAAATACACAGACTGCGTCTCCCTCTATTGTTCTAACCGGGGCTTTTCCGCGATTTACCAGTCGGTCGCATTACCGGACTAGAGCTGCGATGGAGATATCGAGAATACACGGCATCCCGTGCCGATGACGTGCGTTACTGGGACAGGCGGACGAGGGGCGGTCGCTCTTAAGTATGCAGATGGAATTCGGTCGGGGATATAATAATGAATCCTGCCTCCCTGAAATTCGTGGCCGACCCCGGGAAACCTCGCTGGCGTACCCGCCCGCGCGACCATCCTCGCGCTTCGCCGAGCCTGGGTCAGGCTTGCTTCAATTAAGCCACTCGCGAATCCAGCGAATCAGATCGGGGGAGGCGAAACGAGCGAGCCGTGACGCGCACGCGTCTTCGCTGAGGAGGGTAAAACAAAAAAAAAAAAAAAAAAAAAAAAAAAAAAAGAGGACGAAAATTCGGGATAGATAAACGCGTTATCGGAGCGCGGGCACCGACTGTCGGACGTGGGAAGGGGAACTGAGGGGGTGGGAGGTACGAGCAAAATCAAGGGGGTGCGGGCCCCGGTCTGGATCGGTCGCGTGCTCAAAAGTAGAGCTCACGGTTCAATTGAATCTACATAACAATCATTCGAGCGCGCGCAATGGCTAGCGAGACGCGGCCCGGCCTCGCGCGTAACCGGCTCGGCGCGGCACGGCCGCCGTGTGGCGACGGTCAGGAGGTGGGGACATCGAGTTAAAAAAAAGAAGAAAGCAAAAAAAGGAAAAAATTATCGAACCCCGTCTGGAGGAGCGAGGGAGGGAATGCGAAAAACCAGCGCCAAACCCCAGCCCAATGTCAGTCTCTCTCTCTCTCTCTCTCTCTCTCTCTCTACGTGTGCCAGTCGAATGCCCCGGCGCGCTATCTACAATTTTTCTCTCCTCTCTGTTTTGTTTCCCGTTGGATGGTTTTTGTTTTTGCTTTCGTGTTTGTCTTTTAGTTTTCGTTATACTATATAGTTCCCGAGGCGCGTTCGTTATTTTCAACCCTTTTACACGAGTGACCGATGCGCGGGCGCGCTGAAGCGCTCTTCCAAACGTATATCGGCGTGCACGCATACGTATTTAGGTGCCTTTGTAAAATTCGAGACATTTAAAAACTACATTCTCGCGTAGTCATTGGGCAGGAGGGGGTGGACTGCGGGCGAAAAACGAGATTTTTAGCGATACACAAAAAATATAGCCCGCATACGGAGGTGAGCAGAGATATACGCATAGACGTGTACGCGATTAAAAATATGACCCTTTTTTCACCCTGGCTCACCTGGTTTGCCTCTGAAACCAGAACCAGAATCTCGCATCGGGGATCCGCGGCGGGCCGCGGCCTCGTCCTCTTTTCCGGAATTCCGCACAAGTGGGCGTAAATAACGAAGCGGGCCGCGCGCACAAATGAACAGCCGGGGCGAGAGCCGGGAAAGACACAAGAGCGGATGAGCAGAGAGAAAGGGGATCGTTATCGCCGGAGGGGGCGGGAATGGGGGGAGGGGGAAGAGACGAGAGGGGTTCGGAAGGAGTGGAGGGATGATGGCAGGGAATTCAGGCCGCGTGCACGACAGCTGCCATTGGGTCGAAAGCGAGAAAGCGCGTTCCGCATTTGTGTATACGTATGTTGGTATATAGTATATAGTATATATATATATATATATATATATATATATATATATATGTTTGTGTGTGTGTGTGTGTGTGTGTGTGTGTGTGTGTGTAAAGCGAGAGAGCGCGAAGGCGCGCCGATGCTCCCCTGATTCTCTTTTAATTAATGATTCAAATCTCATTTATCACAAAACGCCCTTTCAAACCCCCCGTTGCCGCCGCTGCCCCTTTCGTCAGTAGCGGGAGTATCCGCGTGGCCGCTTTCGACGAGGCTCTCTTTCTATCTCTCCTGCTCTCCCTCCTTTGGCATGCGCGCGCGCGCTCGCGTAAACGTTCGTTTCGCGTCGCAGTTTCGCCGGAGAGCACTCGAGGTCCCTTTGGTAATGAGAGAGAGAGAGAGAGAGAGAGAGAGAGAGAGAGAGGAGAGAGAGACTGAGTGAGAGTTAGAGACCGACCCCGTTGATGCGACTTTGATGCCTCCGCCCTCTCCGCCGTCCGCGGCGTGATTCTTTTATTTTCTTTCCCTGAGCGCTCCGTGCAGGCACGCTTTACCCGCTTTGATTAAATAAGTTTGGATTAATGTTTTTTTTTTTTTCTACGAAACGACCAATCGCGAGGTGAGGCTACATGCGGCTACTGACTGGATTTATTAGGTTTATTATTAATTCAGCATCGACTACATATAAAAACTTTTAACTTGGCTACGAGAGTGGGGCGGGAGGGAGTGAGGTATTTTCGCAAGAAAATCGTACAACAAGAAATCTAGTTGATTCGCTTGTGTCACGCACAGGGCAACATAAATCACGTCCAGTAATTAAAGTGTACTTTTCCGAAGGGCATGAACGAAGAATTAGTTTATCAAATCGGACTATGGAGATCTGAAAATGCGAAAGAACCAATCGCCCTCATTCTGATGCGTTAGGAGAAAAATTATTTATCATCCCGTATCTCGACTTTGCCTGATATAATTAAAATAGATTCTTATTTTTATGAAAAACATCGATTTCACGAATCTATGGCTTTCAGCTCATTTTATCTTATACTAATTAAATTAGCTGATTTGATGATTTAGCAGTCCTGAAAGACTTCACATAGAATTAGACGACTGTGACTTATTAATTAGAATAGTAAAATAATCTTATGAAAAACTCTTTCATCTCGCATGAGAACAACTGCGAATTCATTTGGTTTTAAAGATTAAAATAAATTATGTGATCGATATGATAAGATACAAAAAATTTACAATAAGAAAGGTCAGTCAATACTAAGATACTCTTCATGATTCGCAATTTATTGCCAACGCAAATATATCGAGTGGTATTCTGATGTAGAACTATAAAACTAAAATTTTTTCAAAAGTTTCTTATAATCCTTAGAGTATTGTTTTAATTTATCATGAAGATATAACCAAACGCTGTTACTTTTTTAATCATTATTAATTCATGTTAATCAGCAATTAATTATATTGATTATTTATTGGTCACTTAATTATGTCTAAAATGCTAAACTGAAAACTGAAAAGGTGCACTCAATACAACAAATGAAACTATATCAATTGTGTATAAATATTATCTTAGTAAAAAATCTCCATTAACTGATTGGAGGAAAAAAGCCGTTTACAAAATAAACCTTAAGATTACCTAGGTACCTTTGGAGATATAATACAGATAACTTAATATAAGCAAACATTTATCATAATTCATACCATTTAAAATTAATATAAAATGGATTATCAATTTTTTACTTTCATTTAAAAGACGGGAATTAATTTAGAATACAGTAGAAGCTCAAAAGCTTTTTCGTATTTGGAAATGAAAATATTTAGTAAAGCTTACAAATGTCTTCGCAAAGAATTAAATTCCTTCCGAAAAGTAGAGTAGACATATAAAGTTGTATCTCTGAACTTGACTATTAGATAAATTTTGTTTCCTCTATCTTACTTATCTAACTTCTGATTTAAATCAATTTAGTTGCTTCCTTCCCTTTTTTTAACGAATACCGAATATCTATCCTAAGTCCGAGCCGCTGCGCAAGTAAAGCTACTTTTACTGTTTCAGACCTCGGACGACCAGTTCGTCGATCTAATTCGTGTAATTTCAGAGAGCAGTCGACGTATACGTTGTCCAACTATCGATCTCCGTTTAAAAACTCATGCTAGGAAAGCGGTACGAGAGAGAAAGAGAGCGAGAGCGAGAGAGAGAGAGAGAGAGAGAGTTACATAGAGAGAAAGAGAAAGAGAGGAGAGGAAGGAAAAAAATATCAGGACGCACCTCGCTATCTCGCAGGACAGACGCGAAAAAGGGCGCAACGACGACGACGAGGGCTTCAGAGGCGCGCCATTTTTCATTCGCGCCTCGCTGCGGACATTGTGCGCTCGTCGGTATATATATATATATATATACATATATATACATACATACATATATATATATATATATATATATATATATATATATATATATATATATATATATATAGACTGTGCATATAGCTATAAACGGATTATATATCCTCAATGAAGAAGAACTCCCTTCCGCTCTGCTTGCTACCACCACTTCCTATCTCTCTCTTTCCCCTCTCTCTCTCTCTCTCTCTCTCTCTTTCTTTTTCTTATATATATATATATATATATATATATATATATATATATATATATATATATATATACATATAAGAAGTATAGTGAGGCTAAAAGGCGTGCCATTGCGGCACCGACTTCCCGGCTTGTCCAGCACCGTCCATCGCCGTCGTCCTAGTCGGTCGTCGCCGTGGTGGTCGCGTCGACGACCTTTCCGCGTTTCTTCCATCACCCTCCCCCGCCCCTCCGCCCGACGACGCGGTCCACCTATATCTCCGGTGCGCGGGGTGATAAATCATAGAGAGCGGCGTTACGTACGTACGCCCGGACGCGCGGAGGCGGTGAGGACGAGAAACGCGCGAAAACAGTGTATTATGGAGCTTTTGATAAATAGCCCGGGAAAGTGCGGCCGCGAGGCTTCCGATGTGTATATATATATATATATATAATATATATATATATATACAACATATATATATATATATATATATATATATATTATACACACGATATACACATATAGGCCGAGAATCTGGACGGGAATAAAGGACGCGCAGCCTCCGTATTATGAACGTTGGCTTGGCCCCGCCGACTCGTGCGCGGAGATTGCAGCGCTTGATCGCGAGCCACGGAATCCTCTACCGCCCCCCTGGGGCTTCTCGCGACGCGTCGCAAGTCATGTGTATATATACATATATATATGTGTGTGTGTGTGTGTGTATGTGATATCGCGGGAGATAAATTCGCCGTCGAGAGCCGAGCGCGGATAGACGTGTGTGCGCGCGGAGCCTGTGTCGAGCTAATAAAGCGAAAAGTTGTATGGACTTTAATTTAATAACGGTTTTTATTGATGCGAAATCTGAGACGCTGAAGCGGAGGCTCTGTGATTTTTCATGCGTGCTATAACGTAACCCTTTGTATCCGTTGATCGTTGTTTTTACGAGCGATTAGAGTCTTTTGAGCGAAAACGCCTAACGTCAAGGATCTTTCTTTTTTTTGATCAATTTTGTTAATTTCGAAGCTATCGTAATTTTTAATTTGTACACGCTGAGCTGTAAAAATTGTTGCCTTTTTTTTTAATTTTCAATATAAATACGAGGATTAGTTAGTGAAAAATGAGGGTGTGACAACGAAATTCGAAAAAAGTCTTTTGGATAGTAAGAAAATTTTATAGTATCGATCAATGAGAAAGAAAAAAGGATTCTATTGTTTAAACATTTAATAAACAAAGAATTCTATTGTTTCTGTTACTATCGAAATCTATCGGATAATTTAATATGTTTAGATTCAAATAAAGAAAATCAGAAAATGCAGCAAGATCGACAGAATGACCGAGGCGACAATTTTTCGTCTTAGTAGTAAAAGACCGCTGTTGCAAGACGGGAATTAATATCGACATCATCGTAAGCAGAAATACGTGAAGGATCGGAGATTATTCTTAATATAAATAAATTAATTATAATGCATAGTTTAAATATGCTTTAGTTAGATGATTAAATAAACTAAACTTTGTTAAGCATTCAACAAAGTTTTTACGTAAATCCTTCATAGTCGTCAGCCTCCTCAGAGAGCAGTTTAATCAGTGCGTAATTTTACAAATTTTTATGTTTATGAAACAAAGAACAAACTTTTTTTCAATTCAAAAAATGAATTTTTAGTGGAAAAAATCGTTCATCTCACGTCGTTTCAATGGTTAAAATTTTTTTTAACTTTTCTCACTTTGCGGAAGAAAATTTGTACATTCTAAGCGGTAATTGAAAAAAAAAATAGAAAAAAATAACAACAATAAAGCTTACATAACGAAGGCAATTAGTTGATGTAATTTCGTGGAAAAATTCGGCACCGTCGATCCGTAAGTTCTCCGCCATGTGTCCCGTGTATGCCAATTCGCCAAAAGCAATTTCGAGAAGAACACGTTTGAAGTTTCGGCGCGGCTGCTGCCAAGGCCTCCCGGAGACGAGCTCGTAACTTTCACGTAAGGGACTTCCGATTTTCGCATTCCAACTACGAAGGCGATGTATTCGAAGTCAGAAGTATCATACGTGCCAACGTGTATGGGTGTGCGTGTTTGTGTGTATGTGCATGCGTGTGCTAAAATTTTATATAAATATATCGATTATTTTTTACGCTCGCTGCGAAAATATCGACTCTCTCGGTAATAAGAACGAATTTATTGGATACAGAACTGAACGTAATTAAATATTACAAAATAGAGGAAATCCCCTTTAATCACATACATTAAATACGCTGAATTAATGAAGATCGTTTCTGCAGTTAATGTGGAGTACTTGAAGATCCCGTCTACTACACATACCTTATTCGTGCAGTTACATTCAGTATCTATAAATACGGACACACAAACAGGGAATACAAGAGAGCGACAGCTAGAGATATGGAAATCTGAAATTTAATGCCGTACATTTGCATGAGCAAAGGGGTGAAATTAAACGCGGCGATAAATATTGCACCGCATCGCCGTCTCGATGCGGAATCTTCATACAAATATATGTATGTGTGTGTATGTGTATAGGAATTTCAACCGCTTCCTCCTTGTCTCTTTAATTAAGACACAGGATCAGTTTCTATGTCGTGTGTACGGAAACTGCTTAAAGCTTTTCAAATAGCTTCCTCTCTCCCTGTGTCTCTCAATTCATGTAAGAATACACGAGAATCTGAAACGCGCCAGCAGTGTGTGTGTGCATGACGTATCAAAGGCAAATACATCTTGCTACTGCAACCGCAGGTGGGTCCAGTTTGTTTACACACACACACACACACACACACACATCAGTGAATCTCACTAGAAATTATATCGGACTTTCTTCGCAATATCTGTCCTTTGCGGATAGTTTTCGCCAATCTAGTAAACTTTTAATAAATGCTTATGTTTAACGTATAACTATGGGCGTTCACCACGGTTGCAACGAATTTTTTATTTTTGTAAACTAGAGCGCTATGTTTATTCATCGATTGCAAAGAAGGTATAAAAGCGTACGTAATATATTTACATGTCTCGGTCTAATATTTAATTTTTCAATTAATATAAATGTTTTATTTTTTTAATCAATTTCATCGCACACAGTAAAAAAATTCACTAGCATTTCAGAGCAACGTAAATATTTACAAGGCTTATCAATTTTTTTTACATTTCCAATATATATTTTTCCGAGTACATAAAAGGAGATCTCAAATATTCATTGGATTTGTCGACCACTGTCCCGACACTCAAGCGATATGTAGAACATAAAGCTTGTAACAACCATATGTATACACAATAAATATTTGTTAATAAAACCTATATAATAAATTTTTTTTTGTTTGCATTATTGTCATTTAAATCATTTCAGATTTATTAGCCGAAAAATAATATTTTTAGAACTGTTATACAGTCAAATTAAAATTTTTCGAAATGTTCTATGTGTATATATATATATATATATATTTGCTGGAACGTTTGGTTCCTCAACAATTTCATCGAAACAATATTATGCCACTACATTGTTAAACTTAAGTAGATTTTTTAACTTATCATCTCTGTTTCTGTCAATCAATGAGCTTTACCAAACTAAATATTCAATACATACTATATATATATATATATATATATATATATATATATATATATATATATATATTTCGCAATTCCGATTTGGATGATCGAGAATCTTTACTCTACCTAGAGACAGAGCCAAATTGTGACTTGATCTTGGTCGATTGAACAATAATATTAAAGTACCTCCAAGGCTTTTCTTACAAAACCAAGGATTACCGAAGGTTATAACGTATAATAGATTTTAAAGTATAGTTTTCCCTTGATTTTGATTAACTAGTAGTGCTTGATGGAAGCTTCCACTTTTCACTGCTAGAAGAGGACCAATAAAATGTTTAGGTAGTAAATTTTAATGATTTTGTCGATTGGGTCAGTTTATATACGGATGACGTCATAACAATATGTCTCTAATTTATTTCATCGAATTTAGATACAATGAACGTATACTTTAGTCGTTCACTTTTCTGAAAAGTCAGCTAATGAAATTTCATCTCATGGAATGTACCTTGTACTTAAAATTAGCTTATACTTTAAAGGGAACTTAATCGGAGAATAGCAGTCTTGCGGAAGTAACGAATTGATGAATTTTCTAAGGCCTTTATTTCTGCTATCTATACGCACGAATGCACGCACGTTTACGCGGCGCTCGAAGGCAAGTCCCGAAAAAGTCTTACTGTAAAACATATTTGAGAAACTATTCAAATACTTTCAATTTATTTTTCAATTTTGGCGGATCTGTTGACTACTTTTTTTAAATATCAGTTGATATACATTTCTTCAAAATATCAGTTGATATTTTTTCGTTCTGGAAAAATTACCAACATTGTTGGCAATTTGTGAAGATTCACTATTTCTCTTTTTGATTCGATAAAGAGCATAAAGTATCTCGGCAACCTTAAAAAATCCACCTTTATGAATTATCAAAACTGACTTAGCGAACCTTCCATTATAAGATAAAATTTTATAGAGAGAGAGAGAGAGAGAGAGAGAGAGAGATTAGTCTCTCTCGCGTGCGCCACGGGGCAGCTTTATAAGCTTTAAACAAAATTTTCGTGGGCGCAAGCTCACGGTAAGCCTAAGAGATAACAAAAGCCTGCCCTACTTTCGCAATTATTCGACGACTCGTTGCGCATACAAAGTGCGCTCCATTCAGTATAGGGGTACAAATAATAATTTTCTTCCGTAATTAACCCTAAGATAAGATAATTTTATGAGCTGGCTATAATAAAAGAATCCTATTTCGTGCGTTTGGAAAATTGCAAAAATCCGGCTACATCTATTATATAGATTTTCGTTAAAATGAGACCGCTATTTGCGTCGCGATAACGGCTATTGCGGCAAATTAAAAAAAAAAAAAAAAAAAAACAAAGCAAACAGCAAACAACACACGGTTCCATATAGACTTGTCGTCATAATAAAGTTGCACGAGCGATCTGTACGATTATTTTCAATATTCGTCCAAATGTGGATCGACCCCAACAACGAACAACAAAAAAAAAGAATAAACGAAAACAAAAAATGAAGAAAAATAACACGTTTAATGCCACGCGATACTTGGTATAAATTTTTTATTCCCTCGCAATATACCTCGCATTCGTCCTTTTAATATAAATAACCGAAACCGTCGTAAAAGAAAAACAGAACAAAACAAAAAGAAGTTTTCTTTTTTTTTTTTATATATTTGATTGTGCAGCACTAGAAGGGCAATAAATTTCTGATGAAATATAAAATTTTATAACGTACAGATGACGAGAGGAAGTCATAGTTCACTTATACGTCGCTCGCGGTAATCAAATGTTTATACTTTTGTGCGGTACATAAATGTCGGCGTTTAGGTATATATATATATATATATATATATATATATATATATATATATATATATATATATATACGGATCGGAACATTTTTTATTGCTGACAATTAAATTATACATGTAATTTTCACGAAACGTAACGTAGTGTATGAAGTGTCAAATTCTTCGTTCGATACAACTTAGAAGTTATTTTTTAAATATAGAGTCATTAGGACTGCTGATGCTGACAATGTAGAAGGGGAAAAGAGGCGCGAGATATATTCGCAATATTCGCGCCCCGTACCGAGGAAGACGGCCGGACGAGATCCCGACGATGAAAGTATGTACAATGAGAGAAGTTGCGCTGCCATGCGTTACGTAACTAAAGTTTACGTTGATAAAACTGTGCGACCCGCCCGCGCGCGTCTCTCCATACCTGTGCGAGGCCCGAGAACGCCGGCCAGTGAGAGGGAGGAGGCGTTATTCGATATTACGCCAGGTCGCCGGGGCGATCATTTTCAGTCGAGGTCGAGGGGGTAGGGGCGGGGGGTCGAAGCACTTCACCAATACACTCTTTCCCGTCCTCTCGAAAATCCAACCCCTTCGCGACCCTCCTCTCCCAGCGGCCCTTCGCGCCCTCTCGCCGACACTCGGAGCGCGCGCGGAACTCTCCTATGAGCCCGAGCCTTAATATCGCGTCGCGCGGAGCGATGCCGCGCGCGCCACTCCCCGCCATCCGCACGTGTACGTGTATTTGCGTGTACGCGCGACTGTGTGTGCTCTCCCGCTTAAAACTTGAAATTTGTTGATTCTAACTTGGCATTAGCACCGCCGACGGGTGCAGTGCCGTCGCCGCCGCCAGTTGCCACCTCCGCCACCCGCCTCATAATCCGGCTAAAATGCGACCGTCTCGGCGCGCGGACTCCGAAAGAAAATGTCGCTTCCGGCTCACATGTGTGTGTGTGTGTGTGTATGTGTGTTTGCATATATACATATATATTCATATATATAGGATGCGTTTTTTTCTTCGCACTCCGTCCTCGCCTTGCGCACAGTCGCTCGCGCGCGCAATGAAAGATTCATTATTTCCGGCGGGAACGACGGGGTCCGGGGGTGGCAGGGGAGACAGGTTTATGTCGTCTTGTGCATGTACTCCGGGCATTATCAAGTCAGAAGTTCGCTCGGCTTGCCCGTACTCCTAACTCTGGATTATCCGATTTTCAGCGCGCGATACGCAATACTTTGCCGTCTTGTCCATTGTACGCGGCGGTAGGGGCGGAGGGGGGGGGGGTCAGTGGAGACGCATCGACGGAGACACATTGCCGGTTCGATCGGTCCCCGGGGAACGTTTGTCGCCGGCCGAGATCGATCGGGACGAATTTCTGGATCGTTTCGAGGCGCGATGTCGACGCTGCCGAGGAGGTCGGAGGATGCTTCGTCGTTTACAGTTGAGTTTGCAGTCGTGTCAAATTTCGACTTGTGAAGTTTTTAAGCCGGCGGTTTGCGTCTGAATGGGAAGCTTTTTATTGCAGTTACGAGAAAATCATCTAGAAAGCAAAGGAGAGTTGTCGATAAAAAGCCAGCCTATTTGTATTTAGCTGAAAATAATATATTCTTTAGAACGTTCCTCTGTTATTTCTTTTTTTTTGTTTTGTTTTGCAAAAAATTTGTATGGATGCCGAACTCACGGCGACTATGATAGCTCTTTTATCGGTTCACCCTTTTAATTAACAAAAAAAAGCGTTCACTTAATCGTATAGATATAGAATATTCTTTGTTTGTTTTTTTTTTTTGTTTGACAACAGAAGTTAAAATTTTTACAATCTCTAAACTTGAGCCAGTGAAATTTAGGTCGCTCGTAAAAACAAACTAATTTTGCGCTACTCAGTGAATATTCGCTGTTTATACGGCGTAGTTTCGATTTACGATCAGAAAAGTAACGAATAATCATCGACTTATCAGTGGTGATTTTCATCACTGATGTTCACCAGTTCAAATTTACAGATTTACCTATCGATGTTAGGTATTAGAAAACTTATTAGAAATGCTCGAATTCGGGGGTTTCGTCTATTTTAATGACTTTCAAATTACGAAATCTTTCTTTTCAATACGATTTGTTCTTTCGTTCACGACTGATGTTTTACTAATTAATTCCACACAGTTGGGAGGTATATACTGTGAAACCTCGCCATCGAGAACTTCTCAATAAGAAAGAAAATATTTTTATAGCCTTTCAAGTGTATGTATTCTGTATGCTCGAAGACTTACAAATCCATCCACGCGTGTGTCACAAAAAAAAACTTTTCCATCCTATTTTTACGCTCAATGCAAGGTAAACTGTTGATTCATCGTTATAATGCTCGTCCGACCAGACGCCAGTCGCAAATGTAAAAGAATAAAAGCAGGGTCACTCAAAAAGAAACTTAGATTTCGATATTATTCTGTAATTGATATTGGAGAATTCAAATAGAGTTGAGCAATGTATTATACTCGTACTGAAAGATTCATTAAGTGTGGGAAAAAAATAAATATCAAAATACATATTTGTGCTGTGTACAGAAAAAGTTTTTCAGTTTTTCATTAAACATACTCATTAAATACATTCAAATTCATATTGAGTACTTTGAATCGTTAACCATTGGACAAAATTTATTCCTCGCTAAATATCAATTCAAATTTGCCTCGATCGGGAGAATCCTGGAGTGCTGACTACTGTGGTAAATGCAAAGAATCAGCAGGATTAGTATGAAAGACGCGTCATTATTTGCGAACGCGTGTACGGAGAATGTGTAATAATAATAATTGAGTTTAAAGCGCGCGGGAATGAAGGCAAAATGCATAACTGTTGTCTGACCGCAATGATAAACGTAAAAAATACACCATTGTGCATGTAATGCACATTACAAAACAAAAGTATACAAAAGTTATTCTTTATGACCGAATCTCCCATTCTCCTCGTATTCGTATTTAATGTATGATAAAATTTTCAAATGCACGGAAATAACGAAACATATTTGTGCATCGCCGAGGAATTCATTTGCGCCGGCATAATCCGCGAAACAATATCGAAATAAAAGAAATCGTCGGTATCCGCTGTCCGTCGTTCTTTTTTCTTTTTTTTTTATTTGTTTGATAATTTTGGTCAAGTTCGATCGTTCGGTCGCTCGCAGCCATAATAAAATAATTAAAACCCAATGAAAATTGTAGAATTATTCGACGCAGGAATCGGCGCAAACAAACTGAGGAAGAATTTAGAATCTAAAACTTTCTTATTCTCAAGATAATATAATTTATTATTTATAATTAGTACCTTTCGGGTATAAATTAGTTGTATACCGTGTGGAAAATCTCTACTTCTGTGACTTTATCCGAACAAAGGAGTATTATTTCAAGAACAAACGTTCGAGCGAGCTGATGCCCTCAACCATATAGACTCCACGTTTTTTGTCAATTGAAGTTGGGAAAAATTTTTACTAGTGGTACGGAATGATTGTATTCCTATGGCAATAAATTTACTGTACATGAATTGAAAATAACAGTGCTAACTACAAATATACAGATGCAGGTTCATTAGTACCTTTTTCCCTCCATTGTTATTCCTTCAACGTATCAAGCGCTAAAAGTTTTTAGTTAAGAAATTCCACGAATTATTTACAAGGGGTGTCTACAATAATCGCAGAATCCATTTCTTACAACTTCTTAAAATCGATTGAAAGTAATAAAAAAATGAATACCCTTTCCTTCTATGTATTTTTATGTGAAAATTGTTTATATAGGTTATAGTTTCTAGATACGATATCGGTTATAGATTACTAGCTTACAAAAGGGATATTCGCAGCTTTTATTTTTTTTTTTCAAATGTACGGTCCATCAATTTCTTGTAATATTAAGTTCGAATAGTACATATATTTTAGAATAAATTCTAGTTTATTCCAAGAAGAGGTGCTAAAAATATTAAAAGTAAGTATACTCCGTAGATATGATGACAATCAGCTTTTATTTAACATTTATTTACGAAAGCAACATAAAAACATTGATTTTGTTGCCACAGAGACAATAAAGATTCTCTGGAATAAAAGAATTCTGTATACATTTACGTGAATATAAATAATTACTACAATTTTTACATGAATACTCAATGTAACTTTTCAATTAATGATGATAATATAATTTTGTTAGTGTAAAATACAACGCAGAGTTTAATTTATTGAGACATGAGACAATGATTGGTATGTTTATGTATAACCAAAAATCTGTTGGAACTTACACAAAGATTTAAAAAATAAAAGTAATGGTAAAATTTGTAAATAACTAAGAAAATTCAATCCAGACGGTTTTCACGTGGAAATGAGTGTACGAAAGGTCAGGTATTAAAAAAAAAATACTAAGTTTAAACACTCCGATGTCCTGGCCTCTTTCAGCAAGAGTGAGCGTTTAGGTTCATAACGTCAGGAGCATTCGTTACAACTAAACGAAATCTTTAGGCGGGAGAGGTTATATAGCAAGAAATCAATATATAACAAATTATATCGTGTACAGAAATATAAACTAGCATTGTGTAGCCGTTAGAATTCAATACTATTTAGAAATTCCAGGTGATTATAAAACTTAACCCTGCTTTATCGCCCAGCTGTTTAACGAATGAAGTTGCGAATGCCGAGAGAAATCACATCTCATAGGACTCATTTTGTCGAATGGTTTATCCGTTCGTAATTTGACTTATAAAAATAATCTTAGAAAAATCAAGAGCTATTTCTATTAACAATATATTTATAGAGAACCGTTATCTCTCATTTATGATTATCGTCATTCACCGTGCCCCATAAATTCGCTATCGATCGTAAAAAGGAAAACGAGACCGGCATAGTTTCTTTTATGCCAGTATTATTGTTATGTCAGCGCTGCCAATACTATCATTCCAACGTTCACTTTTATCAATGAAAATATTTCTGAATTCGATTAGTTTAATTTTCATGCATTGTTCGTTAAACATTGAGAGAGAAAAAAAGCTCCTCCCAAATAAAACCATTTTCAAGGGCCGCCGAAATAAATGCAATTTTAACTGCATTTTCGATTTTCTCCGTGCCCTCGCTTGGGGAACGGGGCGGCGTAATGACGACTCGCGAGATAAAAATGTGATAAACAAACACGAACAAAAAGAAAAAAAACAAAAAACGAAACAAGTATTTCAATGGGTCGGAAAATACGTGCGTATTGTTAGTCAAAGCGATTGCCCATGCTGCAATGTCAAGTACGAGAATTTTGATACTGGTGCGCGCGCATAATACCGGAATACGAGAGAGCAACAGATGCGCGCGAAAAAAGTCTTTACCGCGATATATATATATATATATATATATATATATATATATATATATATAAGTATACATATATATGCATTATTATATCCGGTGACAGATATAAGCACCGACTAAACACATCGCAATCCCCCTTCCCATTGAAACGAGCACCCCAGCGCGCACTCGCGTTTCGTGTGTATATATTCGTTGAGCACAGAATATCCGCGGGATGCGGCATCGAAAGGGCGCGCGGCGGCTCGCGGCCGAGCGTGGAGCAGCGCTGCTGCCACGCCGTTCTGCTACCACTGCATCCCTAAACTAACCGAAACGCGTGCGAGGCGGGAGAGCGGGGGAGGGGGGGGGCTGGCTGCTTCGACACGCCGCAAGAAGCCATAAACAGGTACGGCTTACGGAACCGCAAGTCAGAGGGCTGCACCTCCATTTCTATATATATATATATATATATGCACAACGCGCTGCCTGCATCTCTCGCCCTCTCGCTTCCCCCCTCCCTCGGAGTTCTCTTCGCCGAGATCGCAGGCACGCGAGGCGGCTTACTTGCTCATTCGCCGTACGGTCCTCTCTCCCATTTCCCCCGTTTTTATCACCACCGCCCGCGATCGCCATACGCCGCTGCGCATTCTACCCCTCCCCGCTCCACCGCCCCGTCAAATATAAGCTGCGCGTTCGTTTCCGTCAGACTCGCGCGCGACGAAACGGTCAGACGCGGGAAACTTCTGGGTCTCGAACCCGGCGAGGTTCGCTCGCGAAAGAGGGATGAGGCGCGAAAATCGACGTGAAGGCAATACCTGCTGTTTTTGCGCGGCGACGTCGCCGATGGGGAAATTGTCACGGATTCTTTAGTCTAATTTCAAAACTTTATAAATATAATAAAAAAATAATCGTAGATCGAAATTTGCTGCTGATTTGAAAAACAAGGAAAGAAACAGACACGGAAGAAAATTTAGAATTGCTGGATAGTTATTACTTAGATACATAGAAATTGCATAGATTCGAATATGAGAAAATGAATAAAATCGACAAAAAGAATATTGGGAACTTTTTGTTTTTAATTAAGAAGCAGAATTTTGATTTCAAATTAAATAATTTACGTGATAATTTTCAGCCTTTTAGTATTTTAAAAACTCGCACTAATATTAAAGTTTGAAATATTTTTTTTGTCATCATAAAGTTTAAAAATTATAACTCTAAAATAAAAATCTATCGATGGGGTTACAATTGTAGTGCATTAATTCATTGCCTAAACGTACGACTATACTATATGTAAAAAATAAAATAGACAGAATACGAACCCGTACTCCTACCTGTCCCTACAGAATCGAACATTGAAGAAGGATAGAGCCAATCATGGACTTACTCGTACTGCTATCAAAATTGCTCGGGAAAAAGGACGAAATCAGAGATCTCCTATATATAGCTGCAGTTTTTCCAATACCTCGCCCCGAGCGAACGTATAGTACAGCCTACGAGCACATATAGACATACCTATATATATATATATATATATATATATATATACATTCTAAACGCCAGGGACTCCGCATCCATGTGCTTCCGCGGCGCGGCGCGTTTCATACCGCGGCAAGGCCTCCACTCTGTTCATCAGTCGGAACTGCATATGCAAATAGCTACACGATCGCTCGCGTGTATATATATATATATATATATATATATATATATATATATACAGATGCAACAGTAGGCGGATTCTGGCTCTCTCCCTACCTTTCTCTTTCTCTCTCTCCCTCTCTCGGTCCCTCTATACGTCGAACAACGACGAGGGCGGCAGGGGTAGGGGGGCGGGAACTCGCCCGGAATTTCGAGGGCTGCACGACTTTCAGCTACACCACGGCGCGGCAGTCGCGTCCTCCGCGCCTCGGCCC
Source organism: Sycobia sp. Sy_11 (assembly GCA_018907035.1). Lineage (NCBI taxonomy): Eukaryota > Metazoa > Arthropoda > Insecta > Hymenoptera > Epichrysomallidae > Sycobia > Sycobia sp. Sy_11. Next base: position 815,111 of record JACCIC010000039.1, on the reverse strand, counting down.
ATAAACGCCGGGAAATTACAACTGGGTAGGTCTCGAAATCTCCGTAATCAAGTGCGGTCGTGCGAGCCCGCCACCCCTCCCCCTACCTCCTCTCCCACCTCTCTTGCGCGCATCAGCAGCTGCACCGTCGATCCTGTATATTATCGAGAGGTCGCGGTGTACTTTTTGCATCAGCTGTATATACGTAGCCGCGAGAGCGAGAAGAGAGATAAAGAGCGAAGAGAGAGAGGGAGAGAGAGAGAGAGAGAGAGAAAGGGAGGAAAGGGAGAGGGGTTGGTACACGCGCGCATGTAAAACTTGACCTGTTTTTTTTCACAATACGTCCTCTCACAGTTTATTTTCCACTCTATAAACGACATTTTTTCCATCCCCTCACCCCCCCCCCTCGCCCGGCACTTCAATCAGCGTTTCGCATTGTACTTTATAACCGAGGCAACATTTAACTTCTGATTTTTTTCCCCCTCCGCCAAATCCCTTCCTCCGCGACGGCCTCTCCAAATTTTATGGACCCCTTCGGGAAATCCGAAATAAAGCCTCGAATGCTGCACATGTAAACACGGACCGCACGTTGTATATATGTGCATCCAATGTATCCTGTATATGTATACAGGTGGCAATTCTGTGAGGGAACTGTCGGGCGGTAGGGAGAGGTGGGGGGAGGCGAAACTCAACCCACAATAAAAGACTTTTCGATTTTGCTCCCCTTTTTGTACCCTACCTATGGCGCTCTTACAAGCGGAGTAGAAGAGGAGCTGCGGCGGGAGTTGCGACGGCGGGGAGGGAGGGAGAAGAGGGACGCAAAGTTTGCCAAGCCCGCCGCGTTACAGGGGCGGTGTCGTCGAGCCCGGCGGGTCTGTTTCCCGCGCCCTCCCGCCTGTGCCCCTTTACGCTGGCGCGCGGCCGCACGAGAACGGCTTAAGCTCGCGTTAATTAAGGGCGGCTTTACCCTGTGCCGCGTATATATTTCGCCGGGGCGCGGGTAGGAGAGGGGAATGTAATCGCTATTGTGTCCGAAGAAATCGCTGAAAATGCCTCTAATGCAACCGAAATCCACGCCGAGATAAAACTATATGCGATCGTGAGCGCCCTCCCTCCTCTCTCCTACGTCGCGATCACGATCTAACAGCACGTGTAATGCGTGGAAAATATAATACACAAGTTTCAGGGCGAGGGGGTGGTGTGAGCAAGGTAGGGATACGTAAACGTATACATAAATGTAAGCCAGCCCCCCTCACTGGCATCTACAGAAGCAACGAGCAACGAGTCCAGCCCCCACCCGAATCCAGTTGAGCGGTGGGACTTGAAGAGGCGGGGGGGGAGGGGGGCAGGAGCAACCAGAAGAAATTCCGTGGATGGGAAGTTTATATCTATATATAAAAAGCACGGAACAAGATGAAATTACCGATATGAAGCCGGGGCGGGGAGTACGCGCTTATATAGAAGGGACAATGACAAAGCGAAGTGGAAGGAGCAACGGGAGCCGGGAATAAGAAAGCTGAATAAGAGGGTCCGGGGAAAACTGACTTTTTTTCTTTTGTTTCTTCTTTTTTTTATTTTACAGTCTACTACGGGCGCTGCCTGCACGGTTGATCATTTGTCAGACGTCGGAGGAAACAGTCAACGTTGGCTTCTTTCTCGCGGCGCGCTGCACGCGCGCGACTCCGCGTTGGGGGTTGGGCGACGTCGGCGGGGGTGGGGGAGAAAAGGAGAGAGACTAAACTACAATGTCATAGTTTCATTCGCGTAGGCGCCTTCTATTTCTGTCTTTCTTTCACTCTTTCGCTCATTTCACTCTGTCTCTCCCTCATCGCTCTTTCTTTCTTTCCTCGCGTTTTCCCATTCTCGCGAACTCCCGCCAGCCATCCACCCTTTTGCCCTCCGCTCTTTTTGCAGGCAAAGTGTTGAGCATTCAAGAGAGAGAGAGAGAGAGAGAGAGAGAAAGAGAGAGAGAGAGGCCGAAAGAGAGAAAGTCGAGTGAGCTCGAAATAAAGAAGGCTCTTCAGTTTCGAGATATTCGCGCGTGTATACTTTTTAAGGTGTAATGGGATTTATTTGCAGTGGTAAAACGCGAACATTTATATATATATATATATATATATATATATATATATATTATATATATATATATATATATATATATTATTAGCATTGTATAAGTTAAAATCAGTAAAGACACTAGAATAAAGTTTGTAATATTTGTACATTTTAATATAATTAGCGCTGTGTTTCTCGCTCTTATCCTCAAAGAGCGTATATCAAACGTATTTTTTTATATATCTCAAAGGAGCTTTCAAAGCTTAACCACTTTATATATATATATGTATGTATAAAGAAAAACTTCCCGTTTCGCGCGCGTAATTCCCCTTCGCTTTCGAAATAATCCGTTTAAAAGTACGTTAAAGCCTTATAAATCAATATCCAATATTTGATATTATTCAATGTTTCAAATAAGAAACTTATGTCTGCATGTATTTCGTGTATAGATATATATATATATATATATACGAAAACCCCACAAAATTTCCGATTATGACTTTGTGAGCAACTTTACGCGCAGCCCCGAATAATCCACAAACTTCGACTGTTGAATCTTTCATCTTGTTAGCTTCGTATGTGTGTGTCTGTGTTTATAGTAAAATGTATAAAGTAACACGTATTCCAAATGGATAAATATTATATATAATCCCCATATATATATAGATAAAACTATATGAAATATAATCAACATATTGCTTTCGTTCGGTGGACGAGTGGCGCGGGTGCCATCTTTATTGCGTTGCACCGCGCGAACGTGTGCACGCGATTGCGCGCGACTGTCCGTTCCGCAGGAACAAGTCCGAGCCCTCCTCTCACGGTACAACGCCGTCGACCCTGTGATGTATCGAGGACTAACTCTAACCCTCTTGCTTGCCGCCCGACTCACCCCCCCCCCGCTACCCCTCACGCTTCTGGACCACGAGACAGAGCGGTCCTTGGGACGCGCAGAGAGACGCCGGGACTACAAGGGACGAATACATGTATAGACATTAAACGGTCAGCGTTAGTTGCCCGGGCGGCGGGGAGGGAGGGGCGAGGTCTTGATTAGCATTTCAAATTGAAGCGTTGCGGTGGACTGGAACGGGAGACTCGCCAGTCGAAGAGCTCGAAGCTCAGTGCCCGCCGCGCGCAAGTGCAAGGATGAGAAGAGGAACGGTGTCGACGTTGTTGTGGGGGGCGGGGGGACTTTATGAAAAAGATTGATTCGCGTGAATTCTGTATGCAATGTATACTCTTTTGAAAAACGAAATATTGATATATATATGTATATATAAATATATATATATATATATATATATATATATATATATATATATATAGTGTAGAACTAACCTCCGATCGTCACATTGGTCAACGCGCAAGGTTCTGTAGGCTTTTAATTTTTTCCCCGCCGCCACCGCCCAACCGCGATAAATGTCCAATTGTTCCCCATTCCGCGCAGACGATTGTGTATGAATATCGATTTTCTTCGATAACAGTTTTGTGCTCTCGAGGGAATCGTCTCGGCCGAGCCTACGGCTCGGTTCTGCCGAAGCCGCCAGGGTACTGATTAAGTCGCCTGCCTGCGCGCTACGTACGAACGAGCGGCGTTCATTATTTGCCTCGCGAGAAAACTTCGAGCTTTGCGGATTTATCGGACATTTCCGACCTCCGTCCGTCATTGCGATCGAGGCAATTTTGCAATCTCGCGCCAAAACTCGCGCGTAGACATTTACAAAGGTTACGGCTGGTCGTGCCGACGAATGTAGCAATATATGTTTATATCGGCATGGGCCGGAATGTGATTTTAATTTTAAACTAAGGACTTTGAAGGGAAAACAGTCACGATTATAATTGTTTCCCCCCCCCGTACTTTTAATATTCAAGATTGCCCTATTTTCGTTTGACCAAGAGAAAATTTCACAATCGTATTATTATAGAAATTATATAGCGATGGACGACCAAGCGTCAGTTAACAATTGGAACGTTCATTTTCTACGGACAGTCTAGCATTATTTATTTATTTGATCTATTTACTCTGCTAGTGTATACATATTATCTTTAAGACTTTCAATTTTCAGACATTGTCTAAATATTATACAGCAAATTTGAGCCAATTAAGCATTGTACTGAAAAAATTACTTTTCTTTATTCACGTCGATTTTTATTTCATGAATCATTCATTTTTTTTAAACGAATTTTCTGTTTAATATTATCTGGGATCGTATACAAAACAATCATTCGCTAGTCGGAGTTTCAAGTTGCTTAAAACTTGGATGACACAAATACCCGTCCCTTGTAGTACTCGGTTATTGGTTCATTAGCCTCGTTCGGTTGATCAAAGAGCAATTCGATGCAATTAATAACTATTAAGCACATTCATTCACTTGCGCACTTTTAAATTGAAATTCTGTTCTATATGTACGTTTACTGCCGAGCAATTTTTAGCCTTTGTGCTTAATGGACAGCTGTTTCGTGAGCGCCGGCAATAGCTTAGACATTTGCATTAATCGGCTTCCCTTCGTGTCTTTGTGGATGTGTAATATATATATATATATATATATATATATATATATATATATATATATATATATATAGGTCTACTTCACTCGCTCTCTCCCTACTGTCTCTGTATATCTGTCTTTCTATCTCTCTCTCTCTCTCTCTCTCTCACTCACTGCACGATCCCTCCCACTCCGTCTTCCATAGTACCCCCTCCCCCAATCCCACCGCCGCTTCTCTCCGTCGCGACCCTGCGCCTGTATACGCGCCTATACCTATTATGCATGGAGAATCAGCTCCTCTCATCCCGGCCCAACGGTCTCTGTGCACAGACGCTCGCCTACACGCCTCCCCCCCCCCCCACAACACAGGCCTTGGCCAGGTCGCGCTGCAGTCGGTGCCGGCGCGCAATTACGCCCCGCAGTAACGGCTCGTTATATCGCGCGTAAAGTGACTCGATCGTCCTTTGGAGGAACCGGGCCTGAGCCCACGCACGTGCAAATTGGAATTATTCCGGGTTCCCCGTTCGATCGACGCCGCTGCTCGGCCTCCCTCTCCAATCGCCTGGCCATCGTCGTGCTGGATGCCGGAGCGCTTGTTATCTGGGAGGGTGGCGATGTGGCGATGGGGGTGGGATGCCGGTGGCGACCCGATCATTTATCGGCTTAACCTAGCGTGAAAAACTTAAGCGGCAACATTTGCGCGCCTACGGAATCAGTTCAGCGTGTATAATATATATATATATATATATATATATATATATATATATATATATATGTATGTATGTATGTGTGTATGTATGTATGTATGTATGTACGTATAGATGTATGTATGCATATACAGATCTCCCGTGTTTGGATTCTGCGCTCTCAGCGCTCCTCTGGAAAGAGCTGCTAGAGCTGTCGCTGCATTACTTCTCTCTCTTACTCTCTCTCTATCTTTCTCGCTCCCTCTCTCACTCTCGGCGTATCGTTGAGAAAATAAACGCAGCCAGTCCGCCGGTCCCGCGCGAAGAATTATATACCGAGCGGGGGTTGGAGGGGGAGTGGCGGAAGTTTCCCGACCGAGAGCCCGTTGGCTTTGCGCCCCGCGCTGAAAATTCCTCGTTGGCAAAATTTACCGAATCACTTACTCCGTTATTCATTCGCATTCGCGAGAACTCGACTGCTTCCTAAGATAACGATGCAATTATAGTATCCAGTACTCGAGGGTGGGCTCGCGCGCGCGTTGCTTCGCAACTTGGCAGAAGTTAATTATTCAGCTCGAAGCTATATAAATTGCGAATGAGGGAGGGGGGGGGAATGGAGCGGGAGAAAGAGAGAGAGAGAGACAGAGACGAGGGACTGGAGGAAGGCGAGAAAGACACGGAGATGGAGTGTAGGAGGAAGTAGGGGGGTGAGAGACGCTCGACCGGGACGCCCCCCCCCCCAGGAAGTACACGAAATGTACAAAATGAGGGACAAAAATGCAATGAATAGCAGGCGAACGGGACCGAAGGAATATAAGGGAAAAAATAAGTATCAAAGGAGAAGCGTAAACAATGGCAATAAAAAGAGTCGCGACAAATAAATCGGGGAACAAGTAGGGGACGGCGGAGGAATTAGTTGCTCGCCAGACGAAGACGTAATTTAATCGTGATAAATTAAAGGGAGATAAACTGACGAAATTGAACGGAACAAATCTGATATTATGGTATTTTTAATTCGAACGTTCGATGATCCGGGATGTCAAAATTCGTGAGGACTTTCGACTCTCCGCTCAATGTACGGAATAAATGTAAGCCACTCGAATAGCGCAATGGCTTGGCTTGTACGATAATAACGACGCATGGCGGGCTTCTAATTAATAAGCTTAACGGGCTTTCGCCTAAATTTATAATACAGCAAACGGATCGATGCGGACGTAAAACGTTGGCGCGAGCGCGCCTCCGTGCGACGGGAGTTGCCCGCTCGGAATCGCGCGCCTCTCGCCCACCCCGACGTATATATTCGTTACGCGCGCGCCGCCGGCCGCCCCGGCGCAAACGGACGCGGCGATCGATCATCGAAGCATAATTCAAGCGGATTCGTAATCGCGCGCGTATAATAAAGTGGTGGAAAAATTGCCGGCCGAGCGGACACGTATTGTAAATCCGTTAAAATTAATCATATAGTGCCGAGCGACGAAATGTACGATCGATCCTTGTCGTTCTCATCCAGCACGATGCGCCGAATATTTGCGTTTCGCAGTAAACGCGATATTCCAAAGACTTGCTGGATTATTTTTTCAACTATGCAGCGGATTTGCCTCGGCTTTCAAAAAAAAAAAAAAGAAGAAAAGCAGAACAATTTGATGGAAAAAAGATTTATATTAAAAGTCAAATGTAGGAAATTATGGTTTTCGTTCCAGGTTTACGAAAGATGTTGAAAAATAGTTATTACGTAATTTCGAATAGTAGAATAGGTCGCGAGGTTTAAATATAAAAATTATATTAAATGTGCTTACGAATGACCAAGAAATAATAAAGGATGGGTAATTATTTTCTACAGAACGATTGCTTCTGTTATATCTTTCTTGTGAAAATTACAAATCCAATTATACTCTTTTCCTTGGTTGTAATAATAAATCTACACTATAAAATACTGCCTCTAAATGAAATTTTTTTTCAATGGAACGAAAATTCAATGATTAACTCGAAATGTAATATTGAAGTTTCAAATAGCAGTTTTCATTTTAAATAATAGATAGATTAATAATATGGCTTTAATAACGTAATAGTTGAATGACATTTGACAAGCCTGCTTTACCATTGTTCCGTTAAATGTCATCTCAATTTTCTGAAAACAATTTTTTTTACTAAAGTTCATAGCGTTTCATCAACGTTCATAAAGTCCATAGTTCCATAATAAGCACTATTACAATAATGATTTCCTTTCATCCGACTAAAAAATATACGACCTCGCACTGCGTTAATAGAGAGCGCAATGAAAAGTTCGGCCATTCGTATTATCGTGCTAAAATGCGATAAATGAAACAGGAACAGGTTGCAATTCGCCGCAAGTATTCATCGAACGCGAGGAACGTCTCGTCCAACCTGAAAACATATTCCTCCGATAAATCGCTTTAAGCGACTCCTCCTGACCAGGCCTCTGTTTCTCTATCCTTGTGACTACAAAATGCCTTGGTTTATATCTCGACCGTGGCTCGCCCCCCCCCCCCACCACCACCGCCAACATCGATTAATGCCCGCGTAAGAGGATAAATAACGAGGCGACCCAAGAAGCGGAACGACCCGATTCTGTACGTTTATACGTAGCCCGTAAATTGATACGAGCGCGCGCCGGAGCCCCACCGAGGCCGCGCGAGGGATTAGAGGCGCGTATTAGCCATGCGAGCTGCCATAAGCGCGGATCGGCGAATTTCGCGAGAGCCCCGCACGAACGAACGCACGAACCTTTCCCCGTGTTATTCCTCCGCTGCCGCTGCTCGAACCGAGCGGCGCGCTTGGGTTTACACGCATACATACACACATGCATATGCACACGCACACACGGGCACATATATTAAACCACCGACCAGACTGATGGCGAGAACCGAGCCTCCTCAACCAGCGCCCCGCGCCCGAGCCCGAGCGAATGACTCGCGAGTGTCTCCGGCGATACGGCGCGTTCGCAAAGCTTCCTCCCGTATCCGCTCGCCGCGACCGCGGCACGCATGGGCTATATTTCGCGTTGACGCAGAACGCGAGCCTGCCGCCCCGGCCCGGACGAATTATTATTATTCATTGTGGTCGGAGCAGTCGGGAGTCAGGGATGACGTATGCAATGGTTGCGCTTCGGATCTACGCATATGCCGTTATAATTCTCGGCCATGTACTCGCTCGGGGTAGACTAGGCGACATGTGGACGAAGGATTTGATACGGATTGGACCTGGTGTGACTCCGATAATCTTCAAAATGATGAAATTCTGTAAATTCGAAGAGGTTTAAGGCGATCCCCATGTGGAAGGTATGGTGCTTGATATTTACTAGGAAGCAATTACTAGTGTGCAAAACGTCTTCATTTGGTACCGGCTTCGAAGAATTAGTAATGTATCGAGCAAAAGGCTTCTAATCAACCTATGTCCTCAAGAATGTCTAGTTATTTAGTTATTCTTGATTATCACGGTAAATGCCTGTCTATAACTGATGTAATAAAAATTGACGAAGTTCAATTGACGAATTAAATGACGAAGATGTGAGAAACTATATACTTTTACAAAAATTGGTTCATTAGCGTTTGTTTACTTTATTATAAGAATTAAAGAATTGATTTAAATAATATTTAATGAAAATCGTACATGCAAACTTTACATAATTGAAAAAATCATCTAGTTTCAAGAAATACATTCGTGTATTTATATGCCATTTTCCGTAATTTCTCGTCGTGTTTTTTGGAAAATTGCATCTATCCATCTTTCCTTTGAAATATGTGTATAATTAACGACAAATTCTAGCTCAAGCTTTAATCATTATTATAAGAATATCCAAATACTAATCATAATCTCTTATTAATTATTCATAGAATTGAGCAATGTGGATAACATAATAGTTTATCGGATCGCGTTGCTCTTATCCATCATATAAATTTCATTCCCATCTAAGGGTTTGGTTACCATCATTGTTTACATTATGAAGATATTTCTAAGTATAAGAAAGATGCAAATATGTTAATATTAACTAGGCCTAATATCCGTTTTTACACATCAAAATTATTAATATCGATTTGGAAATCCCATAGAAACTCAGCTTTAAATATATCATTTTCATCGATTTAGATTCAAATATCTAATACCCGACTGTCCACAAAATCTTATTAAAGTCTTCCTGTGACTTCTTCGATAGAGTATTATTGCATCAAATGTCATTTGTTTTTTGAACATCATCAGAACTCGTTTTGCAAGTAATCAAACTTATCCCTCTCGTTCCCATCAAAAATCCATCATCCATACCCTGACCATTACCCTTCGGAAATATCAGCCGAAAGACGCGCGATTTCTCAACACAGAATCCCCGGACGAGAATCGCGCTTCTCGCGACTTTTCGCGCGCCGCGGCGACCGATCGTACGTCCGACCGACCGCATTTTCCTCCCATTTAAGAGGCGAGGCCAGCCCCCCACCCGCCAACCCACCGAAGAGCCCATAAATAATAACGGGGAGCATTAACCGTAAAGGGAGAGCGTACGCGCGACTGCTTTAGAGGGGACGTCCGCGACGAGAGACGCGCGACGGCGGGGCGGGCTCAAAATGCAGAATAAGACCCGTCGAGCCCGTGGGCCACCCCCCCCTGCCCCCCCCCCCCGCGCACTGCGGCGACGAACCGAACGCGCGCCCCCGCCAACGCCGCGGCCGGACGGCGGCGCGCGGTGTACCGCATATATGGGCTGCCGGCGACGTGCCTCGGACACATTTGATATACGATCGGGTTGAGCGTGCGGCGCAACGAGCCTCCCGGCCCTCCCTCCCTCCCTCCCGCCCCCACCCCGGGACTATATACACATCGCCGTTACACTGTACAGATTACCGAAGGTAAAGCGCGCGCCCGCGTACTCGGTCTCGCTGCTCTCGCTCTCCTTCTCTATATGTGTACAATGGCCCGTAATCAACGGCAGCGCATAGCCAGTGGCTCGGCTCGCTCCTATATATCGCGCCGCTGCTGCAGCGGCACCGATGCTTATAGAGAGAAAGTGAGGAGGCTGCCTCTGATGGTCGAGTATACGCGCATGGCAGGATAGGGCGAGGGAGATAGAGGGAGAGAGGGAGAGAGAGAGAGAGAGAGACCATAGCCCTGCTCTCCGCGGTATACACGCGGCGTGCTTTAATATTAAATTGCACGGCATCCCTATCTATATATATATATATATATATATATATATATATATATATATATATATACACCTATATACATACATCGAGACCCTATCAAGATCCGGCTTCCTTAAATAGAAAGGATCTGGTGCGTTGCGCATGTTATATACAGTATATAATAGGAACCGACGCCACCGCATTGTTCGCGAGGTGGAACGGACACCTGGCTTTTATCACGGCGGCCACGGGGGTGGCGAGTCGGTATAGGAGAACAGTAGTTAGCGTCCGTCCATATAGGCAATTTTGGGCGAGGACGACCTCGTTGCCCGTCGGGCAGTGAACCCCCCCCCCCCGCCCCCACCGATGACCATCGAGCACCGAGTTCGCGACGATATCGGAGTAATTGATCTTTCCTCGGAGCTCCGAAACCCCCCCTCCCTCACTCTCCCGCGTTCTCTCGCGTACGCGCGCATTCGCAGGGGGGGGGGCAGATGGTGTTTTGATCGAGGATTATCTATAGACTATACATATATGTATATATTAATGTAGATGCTTCAAGACGCTGCTATAGAGACGAGGGAGTACGGCCATGCCGCTGCATTATGAACGCTTCAACGAGCAATCCGAGTTAAGGGGCGAAGCTTGAATATTACCGTTGCAAGCTAAACCCAAGTGAAATTCAGAGATATTTCCACGATAAACTGTTATCGTTTATCCATTTACGATCCTGAGGAAGACTCATTCGTCTGAGAAATCTACAACAGGAGTTCACCATTGATGGTCTTCTTCTAAAGGCAAAATTTAAAGTTGTTAAGTTAAGCATGTGCTTTTCTACGTAAAATAATAACATTATTTACTAGCCAAAAAGCAATCTATTTAATTAAAGTTCGTGCGCATTTATAATGTATTACATTAGTATTACATACGCAAAAATAACGAATTCGTCCTTTATATACAATGGAAATGAAATGAGGTCGCTCTCCTCGGAAGTGCATGAATCATACTGGCATTCATAAGAGCGTTGACGTACAGGTAAAACTTAACGGACGATAATACATCAAATGTAAGATATTTATGGTAATTGCATTCCAGTTCGACTCCTTTACGGGGAAAATTGGCCGGGACTGGAAATTTGCGTTATCGAAAGGACCACGCGGACGTATGTGCGTCCACGGTCTATCTAACACTTCTTTCCGAAGAGAGAAGAGGATGGTTTCAGAGGTTATAAGAGACAGCTCGCGAAAGAGAAAGAGAGTGAGAAGGAAAGAGAAGCAGAGAGAGAGAGAGAGAGAGAGGGGGATAGCACGCGCGCGAGGAAAAAGGGGTTCGTTATCTCGAGTTACGTCAGCTTTCGTTATCTATACCGAAAGTACCACCGCGGCAGCTCTTCGGCAAAAGAGTGAAATTTAATTCCGTCCCGTGCCGGACTACTACTAGCGCAGGTGGGGAGAGTGAAGAAGAAGAAGAAGAGGTGGTTGCGAACAAGAAGAAAAGAGAAAGAGATGGAGAAATAGCAGTTTTTCTTCACCGCGTTCTTTTTTCCATCTCTTCCTTTCCAACCCCCTCGACCTCCAACAAATACCCCCCAACCCCCATTTCCTCGCTATCTTACGAAGTCCGAGAAAGAGTCGCCAAAGAGTCGCGCTAACACATAGATTGCGCGAGGGAGAGAAAGAGATAGGGAATAAGTAGAGTGAGGCAGAATCTGCCGAGTAGCTTGACTATAGCGCGCGACGTGCCTTAACGCCCGAGCTGTACTCCCGCCTAGGTCGCTATATATACATATATACACGCCTTCGCGGAAGCTTTTCCATGCAAGAGGAACGTGGCCTGGATTTGTTATTTTGCACAGGTGGGGGCGCGGTGCGACCGAGAAGACGGAGTCGAATGAAGACTTAGAACTAGAATTAGAATTTCATTTATTAAAGTCTAAGGACTCGTGAAGTCTAAGGACTCGAAGAGAGAGAGAGAGAGAGAGAGAGAGAAAAGGGATATTTACCATTATTCTCATGACATTCATGAGAAACAAGGCAATATTTTCTTAATACCGTTCCTTACATTAATAGCTCCAGGATCCGTGCAAGACTAAGTTGATAATTCACATTGTGTGATTCGATGGACCAATTAGAATGGGACAATGGGATGACCTTTGTCTGACTCTTCTTCTTACACTTAATGAAGCAGTAAAATTTGCATACACAAGATGGCAAAGATTTTTCCCTTACTCGTGTGTAAAAAGTATGAAGTCAAATATGATCATTAACGAAATACTTTTTTAATCTCATTCAACGAAGATGAATTATAAACGAAAATTCTTTCAAATTTATGTATAAATAAATTATTATACTCGCAGAGTCAGAAATTTTTCAATTTTGAATAGTAAATTACTAGGTCTGGCTGTTATAAGACGAAAATTTTTCTGAAAAGCAGTTTTATATTAAAAATTATAATAGAGTTGATTCGTTTTTTCAATGTAATTCCTTCCCCGAGTCTCGCACGCTCCGTTCGTTCTTTTTCGTCTGCTTTTTTTTCTTGCATTGGTCAAAGCAATTCCAGACGAATTAGTTTGTAAAAACATTCAGGAGCTCCGTGAAATTTCGCTTCATCTCTTCCATCCACTCGATGCGAGTTTCTTTTAAGACCGACAGGAAAAAGCCAGAGGATAATAAATCAGGCGGGCGCGACGTATGTTCGAGGACCAAAGTGTCTCTAGCGGCTAATTAAAGGCCTCGTAGATAGTACAGTTGAAGGGAGTAGGTACGGTGTTCTCGGGCGAAAATTCACGAGACCTATTTTTCCGGAGGTCTAGTCGGGTTTTACTAAGCTCTCGCAGTGTTGCTTTGATACGCGCATAGCAATGGATGAAATGAAAATTCACTGCAGCCTAGGTGAAAGATGATTCAAATAATTAATACTCTCAGGAAGAATCAATAAACCGTATTTGATACTAAGTACTTTTCATTTATTCTGTCTTAGAATATTAATTAATCAAGTAGTTAGTTCCGTGTATAGGTGGATCATATGTACTAATACATTCGTAATCAGGATGGCATTGATATCGAAAATCAAAGGAAAATGTTAGCAGATCTAGAGATGTTGGATTTCTTCATCGTATGTTATGGTATCAAATTCGGAGGATTCACGGATCATATCATTAGCTAAAGTTTTCTCAGCATTGGTTCATAGGCACTGAACTTTATACACAATTTTATTGTATTTTAGTACCTTCTGCGAAGATGAAAGAGAAACTAGTGGACTTGGACGTTGGTCATCTTCGGTGTTATCTCGAATTTTCGAATTCGTTTTCACCATTCAAAAAAATTCAAGCATGAGGTTGCGAATTCTTCAACAACTTGAAGAACTTAGTAGGCGCTCTATGTTATCTCAATGAGATGTGTCTCGTGGATCCATTTCTCGTATTTTTCATAAAACATTGTGATTTGTACTAGAAGAGCCACCCCGTTCGTTTCTACTACCTCAGTAGAAAAAATACTATTTTAGTGAAAAATGTATCTTCGTACCGAATGAGAGGTAAGCTCCAGCTGCGCGGTTCTATGTTTTTCCCTCTTTCCCCGCACGCCTACCTAACTACACCCCTAGAATTCATTCAGGGCTGGTTGCCTCGTTATTCGATACGCACACCTTCTATCGATATCCATGTACCTACTGTTAGGTAAACGATATAGTAGATTCACCTAATTCCTAATCCCTGTCATCATTTCTAATATGTACGATAGCGAAATCGACTGATCGCCACCTATACATTGTTGATAATTCTTCTGCCTATCCTATCAAACATCGCAGCTAAACTAAACTAGAGCCATGATTAGAACAACTCCGAATGTTCCATAATAACGTAACAAAGCCGAGGATCAATCGTTATTATAACAATGCAAATGCATACGTATATAAGTCAGAGTTGTAAATTTGTAAATGAAATCATCGAATTAATCCCATTAATGAGCTAGTTCGAGAAACACGGAGAGAGAGAGAGAGAGAGAGAGAGAGAGAGACAGAATGGGAAAATAATGTCAAACAGCCCTGCGCGCGTAGCACATAACGAACCCGCAACGACAATTACATCGTGCTGATAAAATTATGATCCCATCGTATATACATAAATACCGAGCGCGCGGCGCGCTTTTGTATAATCTTGACTTTATAACGGGCGCGCGCACGGGGGGGGGGGCTGGGGAGGAATTCAATATCGCTTAAATTGAGGCGAATTAAGCCCTAAAAGTACCACTATTAAGACCAGCCGACCGGCTCGTAATCTAGGTATAATTGAAGCTGCCCGGGTCCAGGGCTGCCGGCGCCGCGGCGCGCCGGAACCACCGGGAGTATAATAATTAATCGAGCCGCGTAACCAGTGTCAGTCTCGAATTGCCGGCGCGGCGCGGTCGGCGCGCTTCCTCTCATCAGCCGCACCGCGTGCGCCGGGGGCTACTTTTCTTTTGGCCTCTTGCCCCTGCCCCCGCCCCACTCTGCCTCCCTCCTCTCTCTCTCTCTCTCTCTCTCTCTCTCTCTATATATATATATATATATATATATATATATATATATATATGCATCCTTTGTGTGTACAGTTACCCGCTCTCTCAGCGCCTCGAATTACATTCTGCGCTCCACTCGCCCACCCAACCCGCCTCGCCTGCCGCTCTAGCCCTGCCGACCCGACCGAGCCGATGCCTGCCCTTTGGTCGCCCGCGCTCAGAGGATTATTCGGTGTCTGCGTGATTTAACTCCCCGCAGAAACCCACCCCCTCTTCCCCCGCCCCCAACCCAGTACACCGACCTTGTAATTTTGCGTTTCAATCGTCGTGGGGAAAGTCGAAAATTGGATTTTTTCGCCCCGATACAACCGGCTCGACCCCCCCCCCCGGCGCAGCGCCGGTAACTTAATACCAAGCGCCTAGGGGTCGCAACGTATAGGGGAGGCAAAAGAATTGCGCATCTGTACAGGCGCGCGCGTAAATTGTGCGCACAATTATTCGATCCGGATAAAAAAATTGCCGAGGAACTTTCCTGCTAGTACTCTTGAGGACCCTGCTCCAAAAGTGATGATACGCTAGGGAAAAAAATTTTTTTTTCCTCATTTTTAAAGACATTTTACTAAGAATTAAATTAATGATAATTCAGAACACTAGTATGATAATATTTATCTAAATTAATATAAATAAATAACTTAGCTAAAAGAAATAATTTTACCTCGAAAAAATTGCAATATCTGTAGCAAACATATGCTTAATTAAACTTTTTTTTTTCACTTTATTCAAGTAATATTTTTTCTTCTTATTTAGTCATTTTCGTGAGCAGAAAGAATCAATAAATGTACGTTGTATTATATTTTTATTAATTATAACTATATTTACATGTTTATACATTGTTTTTTTAGTATATTAGATGTTTAGATAGTATTTCACTAATCGCAAAACAACTGTTGCAACACAATACAAAATTTCAGGTAATTATCTAGATATTAGAGAATCTTTAGTTGTATTTCAACTGACGGAATTCTGCATTATAGAAGCACTACATTGAAAATTTGACAGAATCGAATTGTCAAGAAATTTACGAAATAAACCTAATAATTGATTTTCTTCATTTGAAGCAATAATTATTTATTTTTAAATAATAACCATATGTATCCGTTTGAACCAACTACTTGTTCAGTTTTAAATATTTTAATAGACTTGAATAACAATAAATAAAAAGATAGAAGGAATTGATCGAATTGTTCAGAGTAGTTTTAAATAAAAAATTAGAGTAATTGAAATATTTCTGAAATTCAATATTTCGGGCTATTGAACACTTTGCCCTTTTTCAATTCGAAAACTGAATAGTTTGAATGTAAACTGTTTTGAAATAATGAGCAGCAAGCAGGCTACGAGACAGTGTCGTTCATAAATAGCAACGAGTTAATACATTGTAAAAATGTTATGTTAAAAAATTTATGTTACCAATTATTGGATACTCATATAAGCAATTCAAATAAACTAGACTGGCTCGATATGAAGAAAAATGTTCTTAAATTCCTTCACGTCTTTCAAATACACAAGTACGTGCCTCGAATACATTGATTTTACGTAAAAAAAAGGTTTGATTTTTCAGTAAAGAAAAAGTTTACGCGTACCGAAAGATTTTCCAGTACACGTAAAGTCGACTTTTCGCGTAACGCGCGCGTGCTTCAGCCAACGGATTTCCAATCTCGACCAGTGCGAATGGTCCGCGATATCTCACGGGGACCGCCGAATGTGCTTTCTTCGCCTCGCGCTCTGGAATTTCGCCCCCTGGTGATTGAGAGGGCACGGGCGGGCTCGCCTTTGCGAAAGAAAAAAAAGTCAACGGACAATCCACCTGTCCATAATCTGAGTTCACGAGCTGACGACCCTTGGATTAGCCGAAAAACGCGCCGCGCGAACGAATGATGAGTACGAGCCCGAGACGTTGGAGTCGCGCTCGAAGCGCAAACGAGAAATCATCAAAGTCCAGGGGCTTTCGCGAAGCGCTCGCGCGACATTCCTCGGAATTCGCGGATAGTGCGCGGAACGAGGGCGCGCGGCCCGCACCAGCCGCCGCTGCCGAGCGGACCTTAATTTTAATAGGGCGCGCGCGCCCCTTAATCCGCTCGCCCGGAATGATTATTAACAGGCCGCGCTTAGCGTTGGCGAAGGCAGCGGCAGAATGGGGTTCGGTTGAAAAATCGCCCGGCGCGCCCGAGCGCAGGAGGACCGTCGTCCTCGCTCGCCCCTCCCCCCCCCGCGATCCCTTCCTTCCATCCCGCTCTAATTGAATTTACTGCTTCTTTTTAAGCCCTGTGCTCGCAGGGGGCCGCGAGAACGCTCCCCGGGATTAATCTTGATCTCGCGTATTGGTCGGCGCGGCGCGGCATTAAATTTCGGGGCGAACGAGGCCGCGGGGGTGGCAGGGGGGGGGCGAAAGGACTTCTCAGCTCGGAGTTAGATTGATAACGTGCGAGAATATTAGTAGATTATGTGGAAAAGAGGGCGGAATGGGAAAATTGTGCAGTTGAAAGTTAATGTGCCAATTTCAACGTTTTATTATTTGATCCTTGAGATCGCTCGACGGATTTTCGCGTTCTCTTTCGTACCGTCTGCGTAAAACAATCGTAACTTTAAAGAATGACAGGCATAAATATTAGGCTACCGTAATATTTAGTCGATCATATGGTCTTTATTTATGCTGTAGGGAAATTTAAAAAAAATTTGTCAAATAATGTAAAAATGAACGTAATCAATAAAAGTTTTCAACCTTTCGTTACCGCGTCAAGGAATGTAATAGCAATAATATAAAATATAAATTTAGAAAGTCGTGGTTAATTCAAATTGGCCATATTGTAATGTTCACACACATAGGAATTTTCGCACGTATAATATTATCAAAAATGGCGTATTTTATCATTGATCGGTAAAAGTTTATTTCGACAGTTCTTTAATAAATCAAGAATATTGAGAAGATTTAGAAATGTAAAAGTATAATTTACTCGAAAAGTATTTGCTTCATTATAGACAAATGAACTGGACATATCTGGGACGATTACAATGAGCTCTTCACCTACAAATATACTAAATCACTAATATGATTGTTAGTATGGGCTACATTTCACGTCCATAACACCTTCTGTCTTATGGATTTCTACTAATACTGATCTAATTTCCTCCACGAGGTAAACACGTTTACCACGTATGAGCGTGCGTCTCGCTGCGCGACAGAGTAAACACTGGGAGACACGCGTTGCGAAGAAAGATAAATAAAATGAGGCGAAACGATCAATATTAGTTCATCCTGAAATAATACAAGTTTCGACAATGGTAGAAGAGTTGTTCAATGAAAATAAAAACTTGCGTATAAAATATCAAATAAAAAAAAAAAGAATACGATTATTTTCCACGTAGAAATACCTCGATCTCTGAGCTTTTTTAAACATATTTTTTTACATTTAAACAATAGGATCTTCCAATGGAATTTTTCTTTTATCTCCTTTGAGTGCCATATATATATATATATATATATATATATATAAACTGCCAAGATCAGTGCAGAGGGAACAGTAGCGATCTGGTTCGCTTATCATCACCCAAGGTATGACGACCTTCGATCCCTCTCTCCCGGACAATTCCCCAACGTCTAAATATATATATATATATATATATATATATATATATATATATATATATATATATATAAAAGCGTAATCTGATGGAAAGCAGGGAACTTGTGTGATTGGGACTGTCGCTTATGATTTCCAGGAGCACCGTCTATCCTCTCTCTCTCTCTCTCTCTCTCGCTCTTTCTCTTTAATATATATATAAGAAAGTTCTTATCTAAAGTGAAAAGGGCTAATACGGACACACACGTGTAATGCTGTCTTTTTCAGCTGCGATAAGACGGTGGGAAGAACGAGCGGGGTTGAGAGGTAACAACGCTGGACGAGCTTCTACACGGTATGATGGGCTCGGCAAAAGTCCCGGAAAAGTGTCGTAACGAAAGAAACGTGTACATGGGACGAAAAGTTTCGGACGAGAGGAGCAGGGATTGGCCACTATGTTAACGATCTTCTCCCCCTACCCCCTACCCCCGATCACCCCTTGGAAACGCCCCGACGCCTGTTCGGCTCGGCGAAGTAGGGGAGAAATAGAGAGATAGAGATACGGAGGGAGAAAACGACGGTAAAAGGAAACAGAGACTCCGAGCTTAGTGGGACGGGGGTTCGTGGAGGGAGGGAGGGGGCGAAAGTGAGCGATTTTCGAAATTAGTTTCGTTAAGGTCTCGCGATGCGCTTGGCGCGCTGCCTCCGCCCTGGACTGTTTGCCGGGCTTCGTTAAATCAGTCCCTCTCCGAGCCCCCGACCCCCCCCCCGTGCGAAGATTCCCACCGATAGAGCCACGCGTCCAGACAGCGGGCGGGGTGGGGTGGAAGAAGGGGTGAGTTTAAGGCGAAAAGGCGCGCGCGACGCGACGAAACAACGGCGAGCTCTCCCCCTTTCTACGGAGGGCAAATTTATTTTTTCCCTTTTTTTTCGTACCATCTCTTCTAATTGGGAACTGTTCCCTCGCCCGCCCCCCCGCTGCGCGACACTTCATCTCCGGCGGTTATGGAGGGCGAGGAAGGGGGAGAAGAGAGCAGTTTTCCCCGTCACGTACGCGTATATATATATATATATATATATATATATATATATATATATCGGATTATCTCGCTCTCCCTCTCCTCTCTCTCTCTCTCTCTCTCTATCGCTCTCGCTCGGGCGGTTGTCGCCGCGAGATTTATCTACGGTCGCGGGCTTCGAGTTTTTGCCACGGAGAAATCATTTAACCCGGGAGAATTACTGTTATATCGGTAAGTAAGTGACCATTGGTACGGGTGGAAAGCCATATATTGCTTATCTCGCGGCTAAGAAAGGAACGTGAATTATCTTTTCAACGGACTTTCGGGGGCGAAGAGGTGGGGGGGGGGGGTAGACGGTCACAAACGAGAACCTCTTGAAAGTTTCTTAACTTTGTTGGTGTTTTTCCTGTATTTATCTATAGTAATTAATTAACGGACGCGAATAAAAAATTTATAGAAGAACGCTCCCATATAATGATTTCCTTTTAATTTCTTTCAGTTTTATACGTTTAGTTTCAGAAGTTTTATAGGTCATCCATATTACCGTGTAAATTGAATAAAATTTAGCCATATAAAACTAAAACGTGAAAAAAGAGATAAAAAAATTTTTTTTTATCTCCACACGCTTCGAAGACTTTTATTTAAAATATGGAATAATCTTAAAAAAGTTTTTTAAATGAATTCCCGATGGAAAATTCAGATATACTATTTTGTTTAGGAAGACAATTTTCAATTAACGTTAAATTAACCGAATTTGGTTTCTATATTTATCTCTTTACGTGCATTAACCGCAAGTTTGATTGACTCTAGTTTATTCAGAGTATAAATAAATGTTCAGTGATATAAATATATGTGCAAAAACATAGTTTTTATACTACTAATAAATGTCGATCCAACAATACAGCTTGAAATGCACAATTACAGCGTCCAGATGAATTTTAATTTGAAGAAAAAAATTGAAACTTTATAAAGTTCAATTAAAAAAGTATTCTCTTTATTATGAAAATTATATAAAGCTTGTTTCGACACAAGTTTAATCCATATAGTATAAAATATATTATGTGGACCATCCTATATGAACGTATTCTTAAATGTTGCGTACAACCAAACCTATCTATTACTACTGAAAATTTAATGTAATTTGCCGGCGATGCGTTTAATGTGCATGAACGTGCTGTGTAATGTAATCGCGTTTAAAGTGCGAATATGGCGTAAGGTAAGTGAGTTAGAAATTCATACGCAAGATTTATGAAAATAGGGTAAGTACAGCGATATATATTAGAAGAAACATCCATATCAGATTAAAATTAAATTGAAGTAAAATTTAAATAAACGTGTAAAATACGTTTGGAATTGATTTTTACGTGTTTAACTTTATTTTAATTCGCGAAATCATTATTTTTACAAACGTTAAGTTTAATCAATTTTTTTTAAAGAATGAATAAATAAGTAAGTAATATAAAATTTAAAAAATATATTTAATCATATTCATTATAAAAAATGGTTAAAAGTTATTACATTTGTATTTTAACTTCGTATAGATATCATATTCAATTTTAATAAAATGTGCTTAATTAAAAACGATAATCTTAGTTTCAATTATAAAATATATTTGATAATTCATAATATTATATAAACAGTAATTGATTTTTTATTTTTAATTTCACGTACTATTTTGATAAATTTTACGTACTATTTTGATAATAAATTTTACGTATTATTTGATACTAATTTTTTATATAATTAATTACAAATGGAATTATAATTAGCTATTATTAATTTTAGGTTAGATTGTCCTTGACCAATGCAATAACTGTACGTAATTTATTAATGCTGCGTTAGATTTGTGTAAATTTTACTTCTGACAACGTTCTAAATTCGTATAATACACTTGTGGTGAATTAAGTCGAAAGCGTCAAATTAATAATTTACAGAAACGGTTGAGGAACAAAAAGTGCCACGTTCGCTCAACTGTGTCAATTTGAAGCCACAGTAATTCAGATGCAAATCGGTAAGTTGGCGAAAGTAACGCCTTTAACGAAAGCAGAAAGAAAGAAAAAAAGAATGGCAGAAGAACGACACCGATGTAATTATAAAATCGTTACATTAATTTTAATTGCCGCACGTCTCGCCCGATAAGATGAATGCTAAAACGCGACTAAATTGGATCCCCGTCGCGAGCGGATTAACGAGAGCATCAATTTCGCTTTTCGGGATTGCTAATGAATGTACACCGCGCCGGGGCGCGGCGGTCGACCCGTGCAAATAAAAGAAAACTCCTTCTCGGCGCAAGGTGGAGGTGGCGGGGCGAGAAGGGCGGTACATCCACATTCGAGACAAAAAGACGGCGGGGACGAAGAGGAGGGAAAAACGGACGAATAAGGAGGGATGCGCGCGAGGAGGATGGACGCGGCCGACGTCGCCGCGGTTAGGCGAGCGCGCAAAGGGAGAGGGAAAAGGAAAAGTCGAATGTACATCGCGCGGGTGTTTGTGCTCGTACGTACACGCGAAAAAATGTATGGCGGTAATAAAAGCGAGGGAAGAGCCGAGGCAGGGGCTGGCGGTGGGGGAGGAGGAGACGAAACTTGAATTATTAACCGGTATACGGCTCGCCGCAGATACGCGGCGCGCGCGCGCGAAGGATGAGCCGCGCGCTAGGGTCGGAGCGAGAGGGAGGGGGGGAGATACAGGGAAGGACGGATACGGAATATGCGGAGAGATACGTATATATATATATATATATATATATATATATATATATAACCGTCGTCGTCGTCGTCGTCGTCGTAATAAACGGTGCATAAATTCGCGCCCTCTTGGCTCGCCTCTGCGGGCCGGGAGGGGGGGGGGAGGGGGGCCGAGGCCTCGAGGAGGCGGAATGAGAAATAATAAAGGAATAGAGCGAGAGC
This sequence comes from Sycobia sp. Sy_11, assembly GCA_018907035.1. Classification (NCBI taxonomy): domain Eukaryota; kingdom Metazoa; phylum Arthropoda; class Insecta; order Hymenoptera; family Epichrysomallidae; genus Sycobia; species Sycobia sp. Sy_11. The sequence goes on along the minus strand of JACCIC010000039.1, from coordinate 792,729 downwards.
TAATTAAAGGTGGGGAGGTCGAATAGAGGGTCGGCGAAACAAAGCAGTCCCCCGCCGCAATGCCCCTCGACCCCGCGATCGCGGAGAAAGCCGCGCTTCTGTACCACGGATGAGAGACATTAGCGTCGTCGGAGCGTGGGTGGGGTCTCGCATTTTTTACACGAGGTCGCTTTCCATAAACGAGGTCCATGTCGCTGTATTACGCACGAGATTTCGATTATTTTTCTTCATCTGCCCGACGATATTGTCCACCTCGCACGCTCGTTCCGTTTACGCTTGACGTGCGTTGCGATATTTATGTTGTTCGGAATAATGGGGCGAAGTGGTTGTATCGAATTCTGCGCAAATAATAAACAAAAATTAAAATGGTAAGTGTGATAGTGAGAGAAATTACTCGAACAACGGAATGTCGAGCACACGTAGATAACGAATTTCATCCAGGACGAATGAATGAGCGTTGACTCGATCCATAATGAGCTCTGAAAATTTTTATAGCCTCACCCCCGTCCCATGTTGATGCTACGTTACTTATACTTCTACGCTACAGCTTTGAATTAAATGAAATATACTGGGTCCAACGAAAATATTCCATAAATGATCAATAAATGTTCGAAAAATGATCAATAAAAACGTGGTTCTCGTCAAACAATAATATTAAAAGATTTAAAACCAAAGATATATAACGAACTAGTATGATTATTTAGAATCTTAGTATGATTATTCGAAAGGTCGACCAGGAACCCAGTATAATTTGCTGACGCGACTACGCTATTTTCTGTATTCATCTTAAGTATCGACAAAATTCGTTCGAAAATAGCTTAATGATAATTAGAAAAAAAGTCGAATTTCCATCTGTCACGAGATGCTGAAGTAAATGAAGATCCAGGCTTCCTGAAAATGATCATAATTGTCGATGAGATGTAAAATATGGGATTACAATGATCATCTCAGAACTAAGGCTCGATCATATCCGCGAAAGTATACTGGATGGACGAGATCGAAAAAGGCTCGAAAATTTCGACCATATTTGAAGATTATATTAAAAGTATTCTTTAATTACTATTGTCATTGTGCGTCACGAATTACAGACAGAGGTTAGCTACGGTCGGTAAATTAAACTTTTTTTTAGAATATCGAGATTAATAAATATACATATAAATAAAAAAAATAAATATTTTCAAATAGACAGGTGCAGTAGAAACTTAATTCAGCCGATAACGAAACAACTGCACCCCACCAAACTCCGATGCAAATGGTCGACCATGAAGAAATCGTCGAGTCTCCCCGGGTCTCTTATACTTCTTCCACGCTGCGCCAGGTTTAGCCAACTACGTTACAAATGTTCTCTTCTCGAATCAAAGGCGAATGAGAGAGAGAGAGAGAGAGAGAGAGAGAGAGAGAGAGACAGCGTCGCAGGCACGACGTCCTCGGCCAGGCTTACCGGCGCTGATTGGAAAGCCGGCGAAAGGTGCTCGTGGAGTTGGATTCGTGGCCGATGGGAGGGACGGGGCTGGGAACGAGACGTGGATACAATAAATACGGCGAGTGGATGGGGCGAGAGAAGATGGCGCAACGGCCTTCGGCTCGAACGAGGCGAGGCGGCCTTGTTCCCCTCCCCTCCCGCCGTCCTCCGCACGCTCTATCCACCGCGAAAAGCAAGAGTTTAGTGTATGTAACTCGGTAAGTGGAGGCTGCACTCCCAGAGCCGCGGGCTTGGCACTCGTCCAGCTTTACCGGCGGCTCGCTTATGCAGCCATATATCTATATATGCCTCCTATACCTAGGAGGCTCACTCCATAACGCCGTGTGTGCTCTCGCGCCGGCCGAGCCCATCCCGATATCTATATATATATATACATATATATAATATATATGTAATGTGTGTGTGTGTGTGTGTGTGTGTGTGCGCGCGTTCCCGCGCAATCTCGTCGTCCTCTTTCGCGTGTATACACGCCAAAAATGGACTGCGCAGGAGGGGTTGGGTGGCAGCGAGGGACTCAGCACATTCGGAGCCACATCAACGATCCGGCCGAAAGAGCAAAAGGCTCGGGCGGTTTGGCCGAGCGATTGCCCAGGATTTGTCCCCGGGGGGGGGGTGTATGTGTGTGTGTGGGAAGGGGGTAGTTCGCGGGACAGAGCCGAAAAGCGACAGGGGGTGGGGAAAAAATGCGATTATGGCTTTGTTTTCCAGCCCGTATAGAATCGAGGATTCTCTTTCTGTACGCCACTCCCTCCACCCCGGCCCCTTTCTCGGCCGCCCGTTCTATCGTTCTATGTTATTTTATCTTTCTTGGATTCGTTTTACCTTTTGTTTCGCGCAAAAATAACTTGCGCCGAGCGACGAAGAAAGAAAACACGGCGCTTTGTGCGAGAGCATCACCCCTCCTCTGGTATAGAGTACAGATAGAGAGAGAGAGAGAGAGAGGGAGAGGGGGAGAGACATGGGTCAAATTAAATTAGACGCTTCGGCTCTCGCGAAAGTCGCGCACAAGTAAAGCCGATGTCACTTTGTAAGGCAAATGAGCTTCGCTGCTTTCGCGGGATTGGGGAGGTGGGTTGGGTAGAGTAGAACAGGGCGGCGGAAGGCAATTTACGAAAAACTCTTTAAACTACTTCGTCGTATATACATAGCCGTTCGTTTACCTATTGCGCATAAAAAGAAAAGGAGAATGAAAGACAAGAGGGAGAGTATGCCGGAGAGAGGGACAGAGAGACAGAGCCAAATCTCCATAGCTCGATGCCTCTCTCTTTCTCTCTCTCTCTCTCTCTCTCTCTCTCTCTCTCTTTCTCTATCTGTCTCCCTTCCGATTCTCGGGTCGCAGATCTCTCTCCCCGGTTTCGCTGTCGAAATCTCCGCGGATAGGACTTGCGATAGATGTGCAGAGAAATCAGGCGGGGCTAAGTCGCCATCACCCTTGTGATTTCTAGGTGTACGTTTCGGGGTTCGAAAGTACCGGCAATTTCGAAAATCACGAAGCTCCCGTTGGGAGTGGAGGTGGGAGCGGGATAGGGTGGGCAAGCATTCGAAGCCACGAGGCCATAAACTCGCTCGCTCCTCTCCTCCGTGGTACAACGCGCGGCGCGCGCAGTGCTGCCACTCCGTACTTTGTACGCGTTACATATATATATATATATATATATATATATATATATATATATATATATATATATATATATATAAAACAGCTGCAACAACAGCAGGCTGCGCTCACCCTTTCTCTCCGTTGTGTCTCGATCCCTCGCTTTTTCTCCACCACCCACGCGTTTCTCGATGTCTCTGTCTCTCTCTCGCTCACTCTCTGTGTGTACCGAACCTGGATCACTGCAGTATAGCTGCTCGAGAGTCGAGCTGGTACAACTTTGATACCGTGGGAGGGAGAGAGCAAGGGAGGCCGGGGAAGGGGGTGTGATAGCCGAGGCGCGATGCAAGTTACACACGGTACAGAGGGAGGTTGGGGTGCTACCGGGATAATACAGCCGAAGCTCCTGGACGCGGGCAGCGCAGCCTTTCACCCCACGCCCAGCGCGATCCGTTAAATCTTGTTTGTCCGCCCGGCAATACATGAACACGCCGCCGCGTTTGTACTCGGCTTACCCGCTCCAAAACCGTTTCTTTCCTTCTGTCAATCCACCGCCCCTCCGCCCCTCCGGCAGCATCCCTTTATCCACCAAATGAATTTCTGAATCAGCGCGACGTTGGTCTCTCCTCGCTGTCTCAAAGAGCCACTCGTTACGTCGATTTTGAAACTTCTACGCGAGCCCTGCCCGGCTCTCTGGTTGCTGTATTCGCCCCTGCGCACTATACCCTGGATCTCTTCGGAGTCCACTGAAAAACCTCGAACATGCACGAGGCGTCCGAAACGCTCGGCTCATCCTAACCCCCTCCCCCTCCCCCCATTACTGTCGCTCTTTTTCTCGCTGGTATACGCTCTTTTTACCCTCCCCTCCGCCGCCATACTCGCGCGCGTTTTATTCGGCTTTTCCCCCTGGAAATAAATTCAATTTCACACGCGCGGAGGAACGAAGCGCGAGATAAAAAGTGATGGGAGCCCGCTGCGAGCGCAGCGTCGGGGAAAAAGCGTCGGTAGAGCTGGCTGTGCGGGGGAGGAGGGGGAGGCGGGCAAAGAGGGAAGTTGAATAACAGGAAGGAAAAACGGAGCGCCCGGCGGGGGTGGGGGAGGGGGAAGCTCGTAGTCTCGGAACTGTAACAGACGCGAAGATTTCTCCCGCTGGCTGCCCTGCACTATCTCACAGTCTACCGCTCTCTCTCTCTCTCTCTCTCTCTCTCTCTCTCTCACACCGTCTCCCGCTCGATAGTATACAGCCGGCGGGACGTGTATAACAATCGATGCGGGATGCCCGAACGAGAGAATTCTCACCCCCCGGAGACACGACTCAGTCATAAGACCGGACGCGCCGGTGAAGAGGACGCCAAAACGCTAACACCGACCCACCCTCCCAACGACCCGCGTCTCTCGCCCGGTTCTCCTTTCTCTTCCTGCTCCCATACCACCCACCCACTCCTCCCCTCCCCCCAACCCCGCAGTACTGTCATGAAAATTCACCGGGAAGAGTGCTCGGCGCGCCGCGGAGCCGCACCGACACTAACGACGCGAACGGCCCCCGAATCTTCTCGAATAAATCAGCGATCCTCTCGGTCCGCCTCTCCCGCGTCTTTCGGTGAGCCCGCGCGCTGATGGCGCGCGCGCCCCGGTCTCGCTGCGCTCCATTTCTTCCCGCTTCCTCCACCGCGGCGCGGCGCGCCACATCTCGCCTTTACATCTCCCATTTTACTTGTCTCTTTCTCCCTTTTCCTTATTTTTTTTTCTTTCTCTATTCCGTTTTTTCTTTTCTTTTTTCTTTTTTTTTTCTTAAGACTGTTTGCGGGTTTCTCGACGCGAACTCTCTTTGCGCGCGGCGCGCGAGGAAAAGAATTCTTTTCATTCCGCGGGAATCGACCGGGGCTCGTCTCTTTTATTTGACAACGTCGTCCATCACCCGTAGATCGCTTTCAGCTTTAAAAGGAAAAAAAAAAACAAGAGAAGTTCGATTAATCGATAAAATTGTTTTTCTGCTCTGTTCAAATTTTCAACGTAAATATTCTCTTTAATTTTTAATTAAGAAATGATAAAATATTGAAAAATTACAATATTAATGTATCGTACAAAAATTACTTTTAATAAATGTAATAAGTCATATATGATAAACTTTAATTTAAATATAAAAAAATTTAATTTGTATCAAATTTGTATCAGAATGTAAAATTTAATAAAACAAAAACTGAACTTTCAACAAAAGATTCCTGTTGGGCGAGACATTAACTTTTGAAATAAAAAATTTTCTACACAAAATAGAAAGAACGAATCTCAAAAAGAAATACTCCAAGGAATTATTATACCAAACATCAAACATATAATAACGCATAAACTTTGAGTAAGTATTTTTCATCCTAAATTTCATAACAATATTAGATTACATTGTCTATGTTTATTATAAGTTTATGTACTTTATTATTTCTCCCCGTTATGTTGTTGATGTTTATGACGTTTCTTAATTTTGTGATGTTGTTAAAAATGTTTAAATTAACTACTACACGACGTGAAAGTGATTATTATATATATATATATATATATATATATATATATATATATAAATGAATTTTATTAAAACTGTTGATATAAAAATTCAGATTAATATTTGAGAAGCATTTAGTGTTTAAGAAGAGAACATAAAAATGATCCAAATGCCTTTGACCCAAAAATCCAAAATAAACCTTTATTTTTTTTCAAATTTGTCCTGCGAAAATATTATTACATATTCGGTTTCGAAATCTGACGAAATAGAAGAAAAAAAAGAGGAAATTGTACAAAACTCCTACTACGCTAAATGTTCTACCCCGTCGGCAGAGCCGGCGTTCGACTTGTGCAAAATTGATTCGATTTCTTTCTAAAAAGATTTCTATCGCCCGGCTTTCACGCGAAATCGCTGTCATTTTCGTCAGTCGTCAGGTCGCCCACGTACGTCGAACTTTATAAAAATTTGCTCCCTCCTTTTTCCAGATCAACAAGAAGAAAAAAATGATATAAAAAATTGAGTATACCCAGAGCCGCGGAGCCCATAGAAAAGCAATTCGCCAGAAATTCTCATGTATGTATAGATATAGGCTTGCAAGGTAGTCGTTGGAATGGCCCAACAAAAACGTCGGCCGCATACCGTTTAAGAAAAACGCGAGGTTTTTGGCCATTAATAAAAATACAAACTCACACACACACACACACACACTTTTACACACAGAGTAGGGGGCGTCGCATCGCGCGCTCGAAATCTCAATAATCGGCCGCGCCTTTTGCTGCATAATATAATTCTTCCGATTTTTCGCGACGATCACTGGCGCGCTTCCAGGCCGAGGAAAAAGCCTCCCCCGATCCCTCCGCCTCGCCACTTTGCTCGGGTCGCGCGCACTCCCCGCTCTTTCCCCCCTCGTCCCTGGAACCGCGGATAAAAAATAAGGTCGGAAGTTTAAGACTCGGCTCGCCGTATATATAATATAAGCGCGCCGACGAAACAAGAACTGGGCGTTACGGGAGAGAGAGAGAGAGAGAGAGAGAGAGAGAGAGAAAAGAGAGGGACGGTCGCGACGTTCGGTCCATTTTCCGGGGTAAACGGTAGATAACGCCCCCGACCTCGGCCATTAGCATGTAGGCGACGCCTTGGGTATAAGGAACGGGAGCGAAATCCCCCGCTCCCCGCCCCCCCCAACCACTATCCGCAGTATAGCTGCACGCTCGGATCCCCTCGCCGTCCCTGTGCTTTTGACTTAGCGCAAGGTTCGCGGGCCTCCGCTGCATCCTAATTACTTCATTTAGCCGTAGCGACCGCCCCGGGAATCTTCTATCCCATATCTCTCCGCGGAGAATATAATATTCGACATACCTCACGGACCTCCGGCTGCTGGGGGGCGGGGGGGGGTGAAAAAGGAGAATGATATAGGTACGTACGTGGTGGAGGGTGGAATTGGCTGAGGCAGAGCGAGAGAGGGAGACAGGGTGGAGACGGGCAATAATAATGGGGGCTTTGTCCGCCGCAGAAAGTGGAGCAGCAATTATTAATGAAGAATAAGCGCCGAGACACTCTACTCTCCCACTGCCCACCCCCCACCCCCCGCCGCCTTCATCGCCACGACAACAACGACGATGAGGCGGAGGGGAGAGAGAGAGAGAGAGAGAGAGAGAGGCGGAGAATCGTAAAGAAGCGAACGGCCCGTGAGTATGCAGCGCGGCGGCGGAGGAGCCGAGGGGGGTGGGGTGGGTCTACAACTGGCGCAGAAAAAAGGGGGCCAGTCGGGCCGGAGCGCCGAGATGCAAATATAATTACGCGGAAACGAATAAATACGCGGACCGAGACCGCGATAAGGTGCGAAAGATGGGCCGCGGCGGGAGGGGGCTGGGGCCGGCGGAAAAGAGGCCGTATAAAGCCGTCGAGTCGGTGCGCGCGACAATGGGCTTGGTGGAGCGAAGAAATGGGCGGGGTGGGGGGGAGAGGGCGAGATGGAAGACAATGGGGGCGCGCGGGGGTTTCCATGTATGTATGCGCCGTGCGCCACGAAGGCGAGCGCAGGGAGTTACACGGGCGGCCAGTGCGGCGACGAGTAGTGCTCCACACGGAGGGGTGGGGGCGCGAGGGAGTACCGTGGAGTAAGGGAAAATGACTTTCATAAATCTCTGTCGTAAAAAGAGGATTTATATTTGGAGGTAGCTCTGCGCGTCGGTGTTTGTGTGTGTGTGTGTGTGTGTGTGTGTGTGTATGTGGGTGGGCGCCCTTTTCGCGAGAGAGATCCTCACTTGCCAGTACCACCAACCCGAACCAGCACCCCATTGAAGCGACAGGATCTCGGGGACCGTCGTTGCTGCCTAGAAAGCACGCGCTATATATATACAGCGAAAAATAGAGGTAGCCCCAGACGAGAGAGCGAGAGAGGCCGAGGAGTGTGGGAATAGAGTCGCTCTGCTATATGCCTCGTTAGCTCCGCGATAAAGCGTTTACTTATCCGCCGACGCTGTCACTTGCCGGTAATCGCTTAGGTCAGTCCGAGGTTTTTTTTGTCTCCAGCCCCCCCCCCTGCGCCGAACCCCTTTGGCGGACTTTTTCCTCCGACCGTCGGTGGTTCGGGACAACCGGCGAATACCGCCTCGCCCAATCGGAGACGCGATGAGAATCCTGTCGCAGCCCTGCTCCAGCGGGCTTTCGCGTGGAAAAATGAATATTTCCGCTTGCGGAGGCGCGGGGGCGTGAGGGTGACCGAGAAGATCGGAGAAGAAAGGACCGAGAGGTATGGGTTACAGTGGATTTCTTTAAAGAGAACAGGGAGAACGCCTTCGTCCTATTCTCAAAGGTTCGGAAAAAGAGAGAAGGAGAGAGAGAAAGGGTCGCGTTTTAGTTCGATCCATTCTACTTAATCCGCCCATTGAAACTCCCTTTCTCGCGCTCTCTCTCTCTCTCTCTCTCTCTCTCTCTCTCTCTCCTCTAGAAACGCCTGAATTACATTTATTGTTTTCCCTTCCGCGCCCTGCAGTAGAGATGCCCATCGTCGCCCAACTGTCTCGCTATATAAGAGAGAGCCTGTAAGCGTGCCCGTTTCCTTGTGAAAGGGGGCTGCCAAGAAAAACAGAGACTTTCTCTCTCTGTCTCTCTCACTCTCTCTCTCTCTCTCTCTCTCTCTCTCTCTATTTATCTATCTATCTATCTATCTATCTCGGCACTGCATGCACTTATTGCCCTTTCCCTCTGTCGCGCAGTATATATATCCGAGCCCAAAAGGGAATTGCGATCGTTCCCAATCGCGAATGGGGGATCTTTTACGCCTCAGGTATAATTCCGGGTTGGGGCACTTAACCGCTTTTGTGCCACCACCCACTCACCCCCCGCCCCCCCCCGCGCTCACCTATTGAAATTCCATCCGTAAACTAATTTAAACGAGCGAGCGCGCGCGCGCCCGCGGCCCTCGGGCGTCCCGGCGTGAATTCTTCGCCGCAATTTCGCATTTCTCCGGCGAGATGCTGCGGCGCCGCGGCCGTAAAGCCGCCGCGCGTGTACTGATACGCGAGTACATCGTCAAATTTCAATTACACGGGTCGTGGAAATTGACGTAACGCGGCGCGCAGTAGTAAACGGGGCGGAGAGAAAGATAGAGAGAGCGGGAGGACGGGATGGGGTGGTCTCTTACGTAAGCCGTATCGCTCCCCCATCAAATGCTCGATTACGCGTACGTCGCGCGCAAATCAAAACTATTCCCCGTTGCATCAAGTGTGCCGAATATGTATATGTCAATATACCCATATATATATATGCACATTCGCGCAGTGCTTCACCAATAGAAAGGACAGTATGAAACTTTGGAAAAGTTTTGGCAATTAAAATATTCAATCGGTTTCCTACGTTCATTAGGATTAGCTACGGTTCATTAGAAAGTATTGATTTTAATTTGATTAATTCGATAAGTATTTAGATAAAAAAGTATACAGTCATAGGATCATGAATTGTTATCGTTTATCATACGAAAGCTATCATGATTGATGACAAAATTACAAAAAAAAATTATCTTTGTATGAAAATCATTACTATTTCTTTCTTCAACTGTTGTCGAAAAATGTATCTCCAGATTTTGGTTTAAAAACATATTTGACTTCAAATCTTGACCCCACTGAGTTAATTGTATTATAAATCTAAAGCTAAAGGATCACATTACAATCCTTTTAACATGATTTTTTCAAAATTTTTTTACATTAATTATTACTTTATTATTTTCTAGAAACTATGATTACAATAAAATACGCAAATGGCGAATTACACTGTCTATTAAAATACCTTCCCAAGGAACATGATGTTCTTGCTAGATTAACTGAGTGCTCACTGTACTATATCTATACTTTGACGTGATATACTGAATGATTAAGATTCAATTTATAACTAAAAGTGTCGATTGACAACTAGCTTCATGAAAACAGATACTTCTATGTTGGAAAGACCCATATGTCGGAATGAGAAGCGCGTCAACTTCTAAAACCTTCTAGTGCTCATTCTGGAAATAATCTAGCGCACAAAATATTCTTAACGCCGATGAGACGCTTGCCTTTTCCATTAGTAATATGCAATTCCGTCAATTAATGTTTTTAATTTTGCATCGATTTCGCCAACTCATTATCGCGTTCATCATCAAAATATCCTCATCTCCTGATCGTGTACTTCAGCTTTTTACGCTTCGGTCCTTCGGGCCAGACTCAGATCCCGATTCGACTGGGGACAATAGCTGGATCGCAGTCTTGGATCCTGATGAAATCTGAAAATTCGCCAAAATATTGAGAAACTTAGGTGTTTGTGGCGCGATGCACGAGCGACGACAAATTTGGCTCCTTTAATTAGATCGCGGCATCATAAGTGCATATTTATACATCTCCATCTATGCATTGAATAATTAATACCAGCATCGGAGCACATCAGGTGCAGGATCTCCCCCTCGCTCCTCCCTTTCGAGCCCTCGCCCCGCTATCCAGCCAAGACGGACCGACCTCAGGTATACACCGAATAACCGCGCGAGGAGCCGGGGGGTGTGGGAGGCGTCGCGCCGCCGCCCGCGCCGCATCGGGTACTTAGGTGCACCTGCATACACGCGCGTCGAGCGAACGACGGGCCAAGGCGGCGGTGGAGGCTGATGCTGCTTCATTAGCGGCAATTTATCATCTCCCCGCCTCCGCCCTCCCCCACTGCTGCGGCAATGGTATAATAACGGCACCCCACCATTAACCCTTGCGAGAGGTCGTTAGGTCGCGGTTTGACATGAGAACACAGCCATAACAGCCCCTTGGTTATACGGGAATCTCTCTCTCTCTCTCTCTCTCTCTCTCTCTCTCTCTCTCTCTGGAGCGTAGGCGAGCGCTCCGTCTCTCCGCCGCGGATCCCCGCGCATAAACACGAAGACGGTAAGTGCGCCGAGACCGCGCGGGAGCCGAGCTTCCAGCATTAGGCCGAATGGTCCCATACAACTCGCCCCGACCCCCGCCCGCCGGATCTCCTCTTACCATCGTGCTTTCAATACCCGCCTTTATCAAGAAGCTTAAGGGACGTTAAAATTATATTTGCGTATACATTCAACGTATCCGTGATGCGCCTGCACTCGGAGTGTCCCTTTTGCTTCGACTTGACTGACACCAACGCGGGTGGGAAGGGGGATGGGGTGAAGGGGTGTTGGTAATCCTTCTTACGTAGGCAATTCTGCCAATGGAGCGATTTCCAGGCTGATTACGGAAGAGAGCAGATTTTCAATAGACGCCTCTTTAACGTAACTATACCGTGTAATATCCTTCCGACAAAGCGCCTCACGCCTGTTTTTCTTACGAATAGCAAATGTCTTTTTGATATGCTTGAGATTAGCATAGTTATTAAATCTCTAATAATGCAGTGCACCTTTATGAAAAAAAGGCAAGTACGTAATTATGATTTTCCAACTAAAAACGTTGTTTATTATTTACCCGAGAGTGCAACTTTGTATAATCCAATTAATACACTGTTCTCCAATCGTACGATCCAATTAGCTATCCTGTAAACCGCTAACGGACAACGCAGTGACACTCGCCGATCGAGTACCATTGTTATACGCATGAATAAAAGACAGGCAGCGCGATTAGATGGGAATTAGATAGAACTAGAAAAAAAAAGTCATTTCGTGCTTTATGGAGGAAATAGTGCTTATTTTACGATAAATCTTTACAAGATCGCTGTTAACCCAATTCATAATCCGTCGGCTATTCAAATTTAGACGGTAATGTATTATTTGCGGATTCAAAATAATCGAATGAGTGAAGAACGATGCGTCTATTCAAAATATTCGCTTAACAATATATATATATAATAGGCTTTATCTTACAACTTCTATAGAGCTCGAACACCACCAAGGCTTTTATATTACTGTTATTTATATACTCGTACTTTTATTGGATTGTATTGAACGCTGTTTTATTATATCTATTTACCGAAGTATTATCGGATTTGCCGATAATTAACTAATTTTTAATAATTATTGTGTAATCTTGATGATACTTTCACCGCTGCGTTTTCCATCTATCATTAAGAAATATCTATTCTGTTCTGCACGTCTTAATGTTTTGTTCCGATTTAACCAAAAAGAGTATGTATGTGTATGTATGCAATGCAAAAACTTACACATCGGCAATGAGTAAGTTATCGGGGTAACGTGATTTATACCCGCTCGGATATCTAGCATACACTGCCAGTCAGGAAGTTTGGTAAAAGTTAATATTCCCCATATAGTGTTTTATGGCAGTGTCAAACGGTCGCCCGCGAAAGGGAGAGAAGGAGGTATGATATACTTCGCCACGAGTCTCGAACGTTCCGAGGGCCTCGGAGGGGAAACTTCAGAGATTTCAAATTACATCGGTTCGGTCGTGAGAAACTGTATTTCTTTCTTATTCTTTTATTTTTTAATGAGTTTGAAATTATCGATGTTTGAATTATTGTCAATTTCTTCATCTTGTATATTCTGAAAAACCGTTGAATAATTGCCTCACTCCTATGCGCTCCTCAATTAATATCCATCTCGCGTTTCGTCAAACATCCCGCCCCACCTCCCAAAAACGAATCGCCGCAAGTGCCGAGAACCATTGTCCGGGCAACGTTTTTAATTAAAATCAAATCACGCTCCTCCCCTTTCTCCTCCCCCCTCCTCACTCTCTCTCTCTCTCTCTCTCTCTCTCTCTCTCTCTCTATCTCACAGAGTAATAAAACGCCTAACACATCGAGCAGAAGCGAATGCCAAAGCAATTACGCTTTCCGCACTCGCTAGCGCGTGTGTAAAGATACAGGGATGTCTGTGTGTGCAATAGTATTTATCTGTGTACGTCCGCATGGGTGACTAGTCATCCGCTCATCCCTGTAACTCTAAAGGGTGAGTCGGGGCGCGAGAAAATTACATTTCTTATTCGACGTGGTACAGAAAGACAGAGAAAGACAGAGAGAGGGAGAGAGAGAGAGAGAGAGAGAGCGTGAGGGAGGGAGAGGGAGGGAGAAGAAGCGAGTTAGTCGATTGGAGGGAGAGACGAGGCCACACGGTATCTTAATCCCTGTCGCGCGCGAGGGGTTAGTCGGCATGCATAAGCCACGAATTAGCGCCCTTCCCGTAGGGGTTGTAGCGGGGCACCAAAGCCGACGTCGCGCGCTCGATCAATAACTTTAATAGTTCTCCGCCTCCGAAAGGACCCCCCACCCCCCACCCCCGAACCCGCCCCCACCCGTGTCAATTCGAACGGACGGATTAAGCCGCGGCGCGCGGGTTGGCGGGAGCAGGGACAGGGGAAGACGAGGGCAGCGCGGATTGAAACAGGCGCTCGCGCACTGCCGATCCGAGGGACGCCCGCGCCGCGCGATGTACAAAGCCGTGTCCGATGCAAATTTTCCCACCATCTCCATCTCGCGCCCGCTTTCCATATACGCGCGCGCGTACGCGTAAACGTACGCGACGTGCGAGCCGCGTCGGGATCGTTTCTCTCTCGTCCCTTATCCCGCCTCCCTTGCGCGACGAGCCCGCGGCGAATCGACGCCCAACGAGCTGATTTAAAGCCCGCTTCGGAAAAACTTCGCGCCGCGAGCCAAGTGTTGCCGCCGATCGCGGCTGGCCGCGGGAATCGCGTATTTATACGTTACGTACGTGCTTAGCCCGATGGGCGAATGGAGGCGCTCGTTGCGCGGCGCGGATGAATTTTTTCCCCCTCCCTTTTTTTTTTCCTCTGTCTCCGTTTCGTCCTGGTTCCCGCGACCCGACGACCGAGCGTGCAGCGGTGCAGCGCCGACGTGTATATATGTGAAGCGGGGTTCGGGAGGGCCGGCGAAGCACTGCTCGTCGTCAGTTACTCAAAATTCCATCAGTATTAATGCATTCAACTCGTCCAATTTCTCTCGGATCAGTTTTTCGCGGGTTTTTTTTTGTTTTTTATCTCTTTATTTTTTTCTAGGCTTTACAGTCCCACAGTGAGTTCTCCCGGGGAATCGAGTTATACAACCGTACAGCTTTTACTTTATTTTGGTGATTTTTTTTTTTTTTGATGGTGATTCGCGCTCATCAGCGACGTACTCTTACGATCGTAGGTCTCTTCGCGAGCGCCATGATAAACGTTGATGTTATTGCTATACGTATATATATATATATATATATATATATATATATATATATATATATATGACAAATATGGAAATAGCGTAGAATTTTCCAAAAATTGTTGGCTTAATTTGCCCTTGTATACGTGTATATAAATATTGAGAGCCGCGTAACGTTACGAATTTTTTTTCATATTCGCTGCGCGAGAATTGATTTTTAGAGAGCCTGCCTGGCAACCGCGGTGCATTTTCACGGTTCTGTCGGACGAAGTGTAAATTTGATCTGAATTTTTAGACGTATTTTGTTTGTAAGTAAAGTATCAAATAGAGTAGAAAAAATGATCCGAATAGTTGTGAAAAATTTTTTCCCAATTTCCGGCTGTTCGCACACACAATATATATTATTAATCTAATTTTATCCTTGAAACACAGACATTGTTGTTTTAGAAATTATTTATTCCATAATTTTCACTTCGTTAATAATTCATGTACTGATTATTCTATAGGCATGTCTTTCGAACGTTCACTTATGTTATTAGTATATTTTCCTGTACCCAACTGAAGTATTCAATGTGTTGAGTAATTTTCTAAATACTATGTGACGTGGGTAACCGTGTGCATAATATGAGCAAGGCCAACTTTAAACGAATTCTTACGCGATACTTGATTGAAGAACGTGTCTTTCGGCTGTGGTTGATAGATTTCTTCCATTGTAATACTTATTATTTGTTTATCAGCCTGGAGAATTGCTGTAATTCCAAATCTTTTGATTCCGAATAATAGGAACTGTAATGGAATGAAAGGATATCGCAGAACGTCGGGAGTTCTACGTTCATTTAGCGAATCCTCGAATACTTGGATTACAAATGCGAATGCTCGACCATTCAACATTTTTTGACTACAGGTAGATAAGTCGTGTACTCGAACAGCTGAATACGAAATCCGAATTTACGACTATATAGATATTCTCGATATTCCGATTTTGTTGATAAATAAGCGAAAATTTAATCACACGTGTGTTAATTGAATATTATTTTATCAATTTTATCCAATAAAGTCCGAAAAATTCGGATCCCGCTTCGTCTATCCGCAAAGATGAATAATCATAGGATATCCGGCCAGCTGTTAGCGTGTCCTGAAAATGCACGAATATTGAAAGGATGCCAATGTATCATTGTATCCGTATAATCAATTTAATTGAAGTAAATCCAGGCATTTTTATACTTATTCGAATTCTGCGTGTGCGCAGGGTTAAGCCAAGTGGATAGTTCTAACAGTATCGGATGTAGGCCGTTGCCCCCTTTGACCTGGACAAGTTTAATGCGAGTAAAAAATTTCTCAGAGTCTCGCAGTTCAAAACATATATCAGTACACTATGTTGCTCGGATTAAAGAAGCAAATTGAAACGATTCGTACGCTCGACGATATTATTTATTAATTGCCAAAGTAATTGCAATAGTCGTATATACGAGGAAGCGATCATTTTGTTTTCCTTTTATTTACCCGGCTTATCCGAGCTCAACGTCGATGGCCCTTTCTGTATATATAGAGACCTTCTTCCTTGCCGTTCTTTTGTCACTATACATGCCCCCCTCTCCCTCCCTCACTCGCTTTTGCTCTCCTCTCTTCTCTCGGCAACGATCAAAGTTTCGTTGGCACCGCGAAAGCGCAAGAGAGCGAGAGAAAGATAGTGAGAGCTAGAACGATATACAGCAAGAGAGAAAGCGAGAGAGAACGAGCAAAATAAGAAGGACTGTATACACACACAGATATGTATATATATACGAAGCGCGGGCACGGATAAGGTCGAGAAAGAGTGGCGAGGGAGAGAGAGAGAGAGAGAGAGAGGTAGAGAGAGGGAGAGAGAGACAAAGAGGGTGAGGAAGGAAGATGGAGGCAGTGAGAGACAGAGAGCGCGTATAGGGGCGACGGAAGGATGCACGAGAGGAACGAAAAGCAGTTATAGCTTAAAAGCTCTCTTAGAGGAGCTTTTGTAAGTTTCCATGCAGGAAATTGCTTGGGAAAAGCCCCCGACAGCTTTACGAGCGGGTTCTTCTTGGCGTATATATGTATATATATATATATATATACACATATACACGCATATAGGTGCCCCTCTCCCCTCACCCAGCACTAATTGAAACGTTCTTTGGCTCGCGCACCGGGGGAGAGGCGGACGGGAGGGCGACTTACATGCGCGAATAAGATGTATAACCAATAATCGAGCCAAATCCCGGCGAAGCCCGGCGCAGGGAGATCCAGGGGCGCCGCAATAGAACGCTGCATCTCGAGCGCGGGCGCGATTGCGTAATTTAAGTTTCTTCTCGCCCTCGACTCCCCTCCCCTCCACCACCGCGCTGTACAGTTGGACCAAACTTGTCCCTACACACACACATATATATATATATATATATATATATATATATATATATATTCCGCTGAATTAATCCGTGTGTATAAGCTGACGGGATTGCGAGATTACCGCAGGTCCCGTACACCCCCCTCCATCCGCGTACCCCTTTCTCGGTCTTCTTCTCCGCGAAATGAGCGGCAAGTTCCCAGCGCGCACTCACGCGCCCGACATTCTGTAATGCCCGCTCGCTTGCTCATATATACCAATTCGAAATCCCGCGCTATCTCAGCTCGACTTGTTGCCCTCAAGGCCTTTTGGCGTTGTGTTTCTGGACGTATTTATGCATCGGCGACGCCAAACGTATAACAATCCTCAACCAACCCCGTCATTCCTATATATATATATATATATATATATATATATATATATATATATATATATATATCTGTTTCTGTACAACGGCAATCTACAGCAACGCGCAAGATTACGCGTTTAGATATATATATAATTTGGAAGTTCGCTTGACACGCACAGCGTTTCAATTTCACCGAGAACGGCCGATTCTCGGGAATCGTGAGAGGGGGTTGAGCGCTCACTTTCCCACCGCGAATGAATAATTGAGAGGGATGGGGGAGCAAAGGTGCTAAATCGGGAAGTGATATACTCGGTTCTCCAGACAACTCTCTGTCTCCCTTTTCATCCCGCGACGGAGTTGTTTAATTAAGAAAATTAAATCGAATTAAGGTGAACGCGCGGTTTTTCATCCAGGAGCTGCGGCCGGCCGCGGCCACTCTTTTGAATCGCTTTTACCCCCCACCCCCCCCCCATCGCCTGGCCCCAGGGACGCGGCGTCGCCGGACTGAATTATTAATTCCACCGCTGAATCCGTCGCCCCGTTGCGAATAGCTATAAGCCTCTCCCTCGACTCTCTCCCTCTGGCCCCCCTGCCGCCCGAATCCCTCCGCCGCGACGGTCAAAGACGACACTCGTAAGGGGCGGGGGGAGGGGCGAGGAAGGTAGTACTTTAAGGGTCGAACGAGGAATAGTCGCACGCTGCACTCACGAAATTGCCTGCGGTACAAATGATTCGAATGTGCCTTCCCCCACCCTCTCTCTTACCTTCCAATACTGCCACCAGACACCGTCGTAGCATATTTATATATATATATATATATATATATATATATATCGAAAAAAGGCTTTTCAGGAAATTAAACATGCCCCGGCGCTGCTTTGCGACTGTTCCGATCCGTTTATTTAATATATTTTATATATATATATATTATATATAATATCCGTCTATATATCCATATACGTTATGGCTGGGCGCCAGTAATAAAATAATACGGGATCGAGACCCCCGCGCGTCGCGGACATCTCCCGGGAGGGGGGCTCGGACCCCGTCTGCGCGACTGCCTGGGCATACAGTACACTAACGCCGTCGATGCGCCGCCGTGTTCTGCTTTATATATATATAATACGAAAGATGCAGTGTACTCACGCGCCGACCGCTTCACCGAGGATGCGCGCGAGGCGCCGTCGTATGTATACGCGGTGCGGGAGAATTCATTACCACCGGTCCGTGTCCATGCACGTGGGTGGCTGTGTGTAACAACGTATACTCACCTGAAACAGAAAAATTCATTGGACGAATTAAAATAATGTTTTTGGTGCCTTGGTAAAAGTGACGGGGGCAATGGGAATATATTTTTTTTTTTTTCATTCAAACTATCGTGCTTCGTGACCAAATTGCATATGTAATAATCATAGATCTTATGCAAAAAAATATCAACAAAAGTACATTTTTATAGATACATAAGTGATGGAGATAACAAAAAAATTATCCTTATGTCATTTGAGTATGGCTTTTTGTAATTTCGTAACATTTACGGCAATTACACCTAAGCAAAATATTCAACAAAGCATTCCATCGCGCATTCAATAGATGGAATTTCATACAGCCGTCAAATTGACTGAATATTTAGTACGCTCCAGTACATTACTTCCTGGTCGATAATGGCTTGCGCCACTCGAAATTTAAAACGGAAACAATTCGCGATATTGCAGATAATTAGCGACTCCAGCTTCTGTGATTATTACCGAAATGCATTAGTTTGCCTTTATGCGCGACGAATCTGTCAAGTCCAAGGGTAAGCCGAAGGCCGATATCAAACGACAAACTGTAAATTTTCGAGTGAAAGCACCATAATCATAACTGACGCTTTCGCTCTGTATCAATATATTCCTGACTATCCACTCCTGAATTCTAATCCCGATTACAATGTTTAACCTACAATTCCACAAATTCTAGAACTTTGAGCGTTACTTATTAGTTTTACTTATAATGATTTTCTAGATTGTACTGTAAATATAATATAAATATAGCTGAAACATACGAATAACAATTATTTAAATGGAGAGTGTGTATTCGACTGTACGATTATTGAAAAGCAAACAATTTTTTTTTTTTTTTGATACTTCGTCCATATGTTCCACTTTTATTCTGCCATTAGTGAAATAATAATTTTTTAATAACTGCAAGCTGATGGAATGGAATTCATTGAAATCGCTGTCCGTATACGTAAAAAAAATGGGACAACAGCTAGCTGCGGGTATATATTTTAATTTTAGAAGAAATACGATAGATTAACCGGTGAAACTGATACGTTTTGTTAAACAAACATTGTATTATTATCCGTCCCTCGTGGCTGGGCGGACTCGTCAAATTTCCACCCTCCCCCCTTCGTCGCTTTTAAAAATTAAAAATCAATCGAAATAAATTGCAAAAGGTGGAGAGGGGAAAAAAAACGGAAAAATAAATCGAATCAATCGAACGCATACAGTTTAGTTTTATAATTCCTATTTTACGCGCTCGAACGGGCTGCGCGAAATTGCAGCCAACCTGGCAATTCGGAAAGATCATTATTTCAGCGCTATGAATATTATAGGGGAAAAAAAATCAACTCTCAGACGTAATTAAGATTTCAAAGACGATATCTTATATAACGACGTTATTTCAAACAGAGGTATATATATATAGATATATATAGGAGCTGTGTTTCTACGGGATCACTTATATTTTTTCCTTTTTATTTCAGCAAAGAGAAAGAGATTAAAAATTTGTTTAATATTTTATAAGTGTCCCCAGCGAGAGGATAAAGGACGAGATCGTCCTGAAAGTTAATTAAAAAAAAGAGCCCCGCACTGCCGCGGAGCCGCTGAAATTTACACTTCCGCGCATAATTTTCCAGCATCAACCTCTTTCTTATTCTTAAATATACTTTTAATTTCGGTACTGTAGCGGGGCAGCCGGGAAAAAATATATATAAAAGACAAGAAAAAAGATGCAAAAAAATCCGACGAGCCGCGCGGCGAGGCGAATAAATATATCCGGGAGACCGGCGACGGGGAGTCGAAGAGATTTTACATCGGGCGTCCGTATAATTGTCAAACAAGCGCTCCCGTCGCCGGAGCGAAGAGGGACATTGGCTCGTTTAGCGAAATCGCGGATGGGAGACAGAGAGAGAGAGAGAGAGAGAGAGACGGGGAGAAAGAGAAGGGGACGGAGGAGAAAAAAAGGAATAATCCGGAGTGCGCACGCGCGTATAAAGCGAAAAAGCGAGGTGTAGATTCGAAGCCAAGTGAAAAAGGGGGACGGGGGAAGAGAAAGATAAGCTCAGAGCTCTAAAGACGGGGAGTTAGACGAAGCGATATATATTATCTATATATATATATATATATAGTGAACCCGAGAGAACGATAGAAATCATCCGCTCGGGCCGCCGTCGCCGCTACCAGTTGGAAAAAGTGACGGAACAAAGTGAATATTGGCTATCTCTGAGAGGCTCACGACGTCATTAAAACTTTTAGATTGCGTAAGAATTGATCCCCCGACCCACCGGTAGTACCTCGGAAATCCTCAATTCGTTTGTTCCCTCTCGCTTATTTCGCCGTCTCTGCATCATACTATATATATATATATATATATATATATATATATATACATAACTCACGGTAGCGCGACTGCGTTGAAAAAAAAATCCCATCCGGATAATTACCGGACTTATCCGAGGGTAAATTAACAGAATAAAGAGAAGAGAAGGAGGCGTTGGATGGACTGGGAATCGAGAGACGAATGACCCTTTCTCTCTCTATCTCTGTGACTCTCCGCCATTTTCCAGAAGTCGTCGGAGTTTTTAATAAGCGCGCGCACTCGTTGAGGCAAACTCGCGAGAGACGCGAGTCCTCTTATTAGTATAGGGAATCGGACAATCCCTCCCCGCCGCCCTCGGCGGAGTGTAACTTCCGCGCGAAATCCCGCTACGGTCCACGGCTAATTCGCAAATAATGGATGTATAACTACAGCGTGCTTCGATCACGAACCGAAACGTTAACTTTGAGAGAGAGAGAGAGAGAGTGTGAGAGAGGGGGGGGGAGGGAGGGAGATGGAGAGAGAAAGTAAAGATGGAGAGAAGCAAAGCTCCTTATACCGTTCATATAACGATCCTTCAGTATTTCAGTACACAGTTCAACGAACTGTTCCGCATAAACCGTCGATCCTTGTTATTAATTCTTTTTATATATATATATATATATATAAGGAGTAAGAGCGAAGACCCCTCCTCCTTCTCCCAGCACGGGATGAGACGCCTCTGTATTCTATAGATCTATATAAATATAAATCTACGCGACTCCTCGTGCGTTCTATATATAGAAGCCGCGAGCACAATGGGCCGTACGCGTCATAATACCACCGCGACAAGCTTGTCCCTCGGGGCGAACTGCCGAATTATTAGTTGGGTATATGGTGCACGCTGCGCAGCCTCTTTTCTTTCCCTTTCTCTCTCTCTCACTCTCTCTCTCTCTCTCTCTCTCTCTCTCTCCCTCTCTCTCTCTCTCTCTCTCTCTCTCTCTCTCTCTCTGCCTATCTCTCTCTTTCTCACTCTCTGTGACACGGGTACAAAGGAATCACGCCTCCAGAAATTCCGCGCGCTGTAGCGCGACGCCATGGGCCAGTCCCTGGAAAAAATTGGAAATTTCGACGCACCCGAGCGCGGGTGCCCATTCATCCTTCAAAAGGAACATTTTACAATTTTCCACACACACACACACACACACACACATGTATATATATATATATATATATATATATATATATATATATATATATATATATGCAGAGTGTATGGCTGAACGAGGGAAAGAGAGACAGCGAGAAGTGAAGTTATATATGTATATAGAAAAAGTGAAAACGCGACAGAGACAAGCGGGAGTAATAATGGATCGCTTTTCCGCGCTAATAAATATACTTTCCCTACTTTACCCGTTTCGCGAGAAGGGGTGGGAGGGGAGGGCAAAAGCCACCGCTGCGAAGAGAACTATCTTAAACATAGTTTAATTATATAAAATCGAGTTTTGTTCGAAACGTACGGGCGCGATCGACTCGATTTTTAAAACCGAAATACTGAATATTCAATCGGCACGAGATATTTCAAAAGACTCAAATGAGGCGATTTGAATGGATGTTCGCCTCGATTAAAAATTCAATTTTCTCTTTTAAAGTTACTTATGTTCTAAAACTTAAGATTCTTAGTATATATATATGCTTAAATTCGTTTAAATGCAATCTAATACACGATTGATTGTTTTCGCATTTCCGTGGGTGCATCGAGCGAAGGATTGATAACGATAAAGGAATTATTTTTTTGATAGAATTTCATGAGTGTTTTAAATATTTGATTTTTCTTTTACGACGATCAAGTCATTGCATCGTATCCCATGAAAATTCGGCAATACTCGAAAATACGTACAACAAGACCATGAGAAGCGATCCCCGACGACGTATCTGCCGTGCGAAAAGATAATGGTTTTCGCAAGCATCGCGACGTTCTGATGTAAATCTCTGGACCTTTTTCATTTACGACGTAAAAATTAAATTCCATACGACGGGCGCGCATAAATTTAGCAGCCCCCCGCGACTTTAGCACTCCATATAATATATGTATAAAACATTCACGATCTTTTCATTATTGCGTTAACGCTCGTAAAGCTCGAAATTCGGGATAGTGATAAAGGTTTCCTTTATTTGACGTTTAATACACCCATCGCTGTATATATATATATATATATATATATATATATATATATATATATATATATAACATTTCAGGAGATGGAGCTCCTATCATTCCATTCCTTAATTAAAGTAGTTCAAAACATTTAACGCTGAATCACCGCTTTACTTATTACCTGCGAGGAATTAAGATAATTTATTGCTAAAAACACGCTCGACCGATGCCAGAATTCAATGCATATAACAAGCACAAAGGCTATACACACACGCGCGCGCGCGCGCACACACACACACACTCATATGTATATTGTACAGCCGTAATTAATGAAATTAACTTTACGCTGTGAATTACGTTACTTTCGTGTATTAAACTATTATATATCAAACTTATGTAAATTTACACGACGTATCTTCAATGCTGTAAGTATATGAAACCATGAAACTTATAAATTGATAGCTTTATGCCGTAGAGTTTCCATGTACTACTATTGTGCATAATTCATTCGTCATGCTACGTAATTTATCTGTAATATTCAAAAAGCGCGAGGAACATAATGTACCGTCGATAAACGGGGAAACTCGAGCGAGTTTTTGCATAACTAATGCATTTTGCCGTTAAAGAATGCTGCCGGGAGAATGTGGAAAATATAAATAAGGGGGGGGGAGGAGGGGAAAGAGTAACTTTTGCGTGTATATTCGACGACGAAAGCCGAAGAAAAATCCCCGTCTTTTTATATAGCAAACATACCACAATGTTCGCGGCTTCTCGTTTCTACTCTCGCCTCTCTCTCTCTCTCTCTCTCTCTGCTCTCTCGCTCCCTCTATCCTCCGTCCCGACCTTATTCTCTTCTCCGCCAGCGCTCCGCTTAAAATACGCGCCAAAGGTCACACAGCGCGCGACGTTCGCGAATTTCTCCGTGAAAA
Organism: Sycobia sp. Sy_11; assembly: GCA_018907035.1. Classification (NCBI taxonomy): domain Eukaryota; kingdom Metazoa; phylum Arthropoda; class Insecta; order Hymenoptera; family Epichrysomallidae; genus Sycobia; species Sycobia sp. Sy_11. The sequence goes on along the minus strand of JACCIC010000039.1, from coordinate 769,216 downwards.
GCTCGCGGGAGCAAAAATTCCCTCCTCCCCCGCCCACTCCCCAACTCGCCGGAAGAGGGACGGAGTTGACAAAAACATAGAAAAACAAAAAAAACAAAAAAAAAAAACACGCACCCGTGGACAAAGAAAAAGGTACGCGTCTGCGAGTGTGTACCGTGTGGGTATACGCGTTTATACCTGTGCGCATTGTAACGGCGAGATTTTTGTCGCGCGACAGCTGCGGTCGCGACGCGAGGCCGTATCGAAGATCGGAGCTCGGTGATCTGGCTTTCGTTCCGAGCCGCTTAAATCCCGCACCGAGCACCCGCGATCCGAAAATATCCGAACGCGCTCCTGCGTGTCGACGTGGCGAATTTCAGGGCGTCATCAAGTACAGCGATGGGGCGCAACAGTCCATTTCATTGCACTGTGATCAACGCGTATTAAAATTTCATTGAATATCTCTCTCTGTCTCTCTCTCTCTCTCTCTCTCTCTCTCTCTCTCTTTATCTCTAATATACAAGGTAAGCATTCTGCCTAATCGAAAGGGTCGCTATCGGGGAGAGATTTTCAGTCGAATAAAGCACTTTAATTTGACGAATTGCATAGCTGAATTTCTCGGCGTGTGCAGGATAACGTTCAAAAGATCGCTCTACATTAAAAACGAAACAACGCGCGAGAAAAAGAGGGAGGGGGGGAAGAAACGAATTTTTTTGAATAATGAAATGAGAATTTTTGGGACGAATAATATTCCCTCGCGTGCTCTTTCTGATAGTCGCGACGACCTGCGTGTGCGTATCGCATGAGTGTACCGTGTACGGATATTCCTAGAAAGTTTGAAAAATCATTTCAACCACGAATTAAACACGCTCGCGCGTGTCTTGAACGGCATGAAAATTAAGGCAGCCTCTGCCTCATGTCTCGATTATAATATGAAAATACAATGGTCCATGGTAATGTCGGATATTCGGCGCGCTCTACACATCGGTCATACGAAATTTCAGAAATCAATTTCAAAGTTTCATTAATTTAGCATGTTTTTAAATAACGATAGAAAGTTTCAAAGTAGACTACAGTTTTGTAAAAAAAAACAATTTTAACGCGATTTTCGAAATAAATGAAATTCATCGAAAATGAATATAAAAAGGTTTATGTTAATTCATTTTATAGTTTATTCGCCAAAAGTTTTCCAAATTTTGAATACTTGATTCTTTAGTGACGTGCAAAACGCGAAAAACTTTAACTGCAATTATATCTAAAATAATACTAAACATGTAAAAAAATTTTTCGGTCGTTCGAAAAACAATGAAAACTTTTTTTTAGATTACTTATTGTATTATACGTATTTATTGTCACCTGTACTCTTATAAAGGGAGCACTGTATTTTCATTGAATTTTTCAAAATAGAAAAGTAACGGAAATTTCACGAAAGTATATATACATTGAAAAGCTGGAAAAAAATTCAATACTTTATATACAGCTTACGCCCGAAAAAATTCCGTAGCTATTTTTTTCGAGTGTGCGTGCGTCTTGCATGTATAACATTTATTACATATGTGGAACAATGTGTAACGAGCTACAAATTGGGCCCTACTCAAAAGTCATCGGTGCATGTATTCCAGCCTTAGACAGCCTCTAGAATTCTGCTATATACATATCTATATATATATATAATATATATATATATATATATATATATATATATATATATATATATATATAATAGATCGTCGACCGCAAGAAAAAAAATGTAAAAGCCGCCACGGGCTCAGAGGGCAGGGGGGATTAGACAGCGTACCAATGAGAAAGCAGGACCGAGAGAAAAAAAATCTCCCCCTCCTTAGATCCATCATCAAGCCTCCCCTCGACGGTAGCAAAAATATAATACACGCATTCGTTCTTTCCCTCTCGTTTGCTCGTTCACTTTCACTGCGGGATTAATACACTCGGAATGAGAAAGAGAGAGGAAGAGGGGGACGGAGGAGAATTAAATCACACGATGGACCGCAAAATCTCGGCTTGTAAATACAGTGAGAAATTTCTAATTACATACGTAGTCTCGACGTCACGTTAATTAACGTCAAGTTAACACTGGTATTATATATCTGTGTGTGTGTGTGTGTGTGTGTGTGTGTGTGTGTGTGTGTGTGTGTGTGTGTGTGTGTGTGTGTGTGTGTGTGTGCTGCGATAGAACGGGGCCATCTAGCATAGAAAGAGGGCAGGTTCTTTGGCAATGATAATACACAGACCGAGAAATTACAGGGTCGAGAAAAGCAGAGAGTAGGAGGCAGCGCGGGCGTAAACTTCTTATAATATACTTACGCAAGATCCTCTCCTTCTCTCATCTTCCCTTCCCCAACGCGGGCTTAAGACGAGTTTATGCTCCAATTATGCACCTCTCGGTTGCAACGTATCTCTCTCTCTCTCTCTCTCTCTCTCTCTCTCTCTCTCGCCTCCATTTCTTTTAACCTCCGCGGGTCGCTCGGCTTTTCTTACATTCATAGATGATGGAAGGGGGGGGGGAGAAGCTGTAAGCTCCTGGACCTACGCGTGGCGCGTCGAATCGCAAGAAGCTATACAGCGGGAACCCAGCGTCGAAGACGATATTCCCCGAGTATACTGGATTCTTCTCGAGAAGGGGGTGGGGTACGATGAGCAAAAGAGACGGAAGCAGAACGCGAGCTGATTCGGTCGCATTCGCGCTTTCTCGAGTGCACACATGTATTCGCGGGCGCGAAATTCTTCCTTTACTTCGCGGGTCGCGGAGCTGCCGCGGAGGTAATTTGGCCGCTGCAACCTCCTTTCCTTCCTTCTGCACCCCGCCGACTTTTTCATCTCGCCGCCCCCCCCCCGCCATCTGCTTCTTTCTCCGTCGCTTCGGAGCACGGATGAAATTTTACGATCACAGGTGTCCTTAACCCATTTATCCGCTCGCCCGTTATTGCGCGCACATATATAACTATATATATATATATATATATATATATATATATATATATATATATATATATATAGTTGCAAGGCTCTTTTCTCGGGCTGTCGCTTCGCCGCCCCATCCTCGACCTCTCGCTCTTTTATATACATAGATATAGTAACGATTTATCGCTCGAGTATCATCGTTATCTTATATATGTATACGGCTCTCGCGACGCAGAGAGTGAGTGGAGGCTGGTGGCGACGGGGCGGGAAGAAAAATGCACTGAAGACGCCGGGAAGAATCACAGTAATATATATATATATATATATATATATATATATATATATATATATATATATATATATATATATAAGACGGAAGGAGACGCGAGCAAACAAATAGCCCAATGAGTAATTCTCTTCTCCGGTTTTTGGGGCGGAGGGGGGGATCATTCCTCTACGTTCGTCGGGAGCGCGTCGGAAGAGAGCGCGTCAAAGGGAAAACGGAGGCACTCGAACCCACGCCCCTCGCTTCATCTCGCCCCCTATCCGGGATATTACAGCGGTGGTTTTGTTTTCTTCCTCCCAAATAGTGGCTAATTTCGCGCCGGCCTCGTGCTTATACTCATACATATTTGTATATATACACACACACACATATATATATATATATATATATATATATATATATATATATATGCAGCATCTCATCTATACGAGTCTATAAAGATACGGGTGCGCGCGAGCGAGAAAGGAGAGGGGATGGGGTCGGGGACTCTCGAGCTCTCAAAGACCCGCACGCGCGCCGCCTCGATCCCCCCTATACATCGTGCCCGCAGGCTTCCGCGGAATCGAGTCTTTCATGTGGGGAGAGTTAGAGAGAGAGAGAGAGAGAGAGAGAGAGAGAGACTCTCTCGGCTCTTCTTACATCCGCGACGATGAATTCTACTACCAGCTACTACCCTCCTTCTGCACCTCCTTCTCTTCCACTTCTGCGGACGGCTTAACGGGCGCATATTTTGGGAGGGCGGGGGGAGGGGGGGGGTGGGAGGGCGTGTCTGTACCAACTCGAAGCGCGGCTAATCCATCCTCGGTGTCGCAGTTTGGGGCGAGTTGCGGAGGAGAGGGGGAGAGGAGGGGGGGGGGGGAGACAACCTCGGCAGCCCAACCTCTCGCTCGGAAAATATACGGCGACGGGCTGCGCGCGCCGTAAGTATCTCTGCAGGCGCCGCCGAGGAGCTCTTGACCTCGTAGCACATACGCGCTACGTTATTACGGTGCGTGAGTTCACGGCTGGATGGCGTCTTTCTCCCGACGTGGGCCCGCGGCAGAGGGATCTCCCTGCTCTCCAAAGCCCCCCGCCCACCCCACCGCCACCCATCGCACCGGCCGGATTCGAGCGGAAACGGCACTTAGAAGTGAGAGAGGAGTACGCTGCATCTCGATGTGTATATGCACATATACATATATAGATAAAGACGACGAGATGCTCCCGATGCTTTTATATAGGATGCTCGTTCGCCTGGCATGTTAGAGAAAGACGGATAGAAGGAGAGAGAGAGAGAGAGAGATAACGTATAAGTGCGGGGCGCGCACAGCTGCAGAGTGATGAGACTCGACTACGTCGGCGGCCGCCGCTGAATCATTGGAATTCTTCCGCACGTTGTGTGTCGCAGGGGGAGGGGGCGTGGCGGTAGTCACTTAGTCAGTCAGTGGCACTTGTAAGATCTTATATATATATATATATATATATATATATATATATATATATATATATTTGCTCACATCGCTCGAAGGAAACTTTCGGGCATCTGACACCATGTAGATAAGATAAAAGAGCGAGAACGATGTTTAAAAATCTAAGCATAGAGCAGCCCATCCCTTGGGTCACGAGTTCCTAGTCTTTGGCTGATGGACCACAAAAAAATTTCAAGGCATATAATATATATATATATATATATATATATATATATATATATATATATATAGAGAGAGAGAGAGAGAGAGAGAGAGAGAGGGGGGGGAGAGATACGTGTAACTGTATATGAACATCGTGCAGCCTCTCTTTCTCTCCTTGGCTTCCGCGCACGAGGGCGAGAGACGAATGGAAGCGTCTCCCATATAAATGCCCATATGGGCAATATCGCTCCGTGAATACTTCATCAGGGGCTTCAGCACCGCGGGGAGTCGGAGACCTCTATGCATTTCGGCACGTTTACGACATTTATGTGTATGTATATAATATCTATATATACACTCGGATATTCTCATTGTAATACAAACCGAGTAGCAACGTTAAAATCGTTTTTAGAGCCAGGAGGGTAGTTAATAGAATTAATCTCGTTACACCGGGATGAGGTCGTGACCGCTTCGTAAACCAGATGGGTTTTGTCCAACCCTTTGTGAAATTGTAATTTTACTTAATAGGTGTTGAAAGTTAAATGAAGAGTACCTAATGCGTTAACGTCTCGATTCTTCAAATTCGTTTTGGGTGGAGTTTCAAAGAAAGAAAAAGTAATCGTGTAACTTGAAATCAAGTACGGTCATGCGTATGCGTCGGTAAATGTTATAACAATCTTCAATTACTAGAGGGATGCAAAAGAAACAGCACTTCTTTTTATGATGTAAACACCTGAAATATTACATATCTAAATACTGCAAAAATTTAAAAAAATCTAATTTTATTATTATACGGTAATACCAGGTAGGTTTCATTTTATCAAGTTCACGATAAATAATGAAAGTAGTAGATTTTATAATGATCGTGAAGGTTGATTATATGTATCTCACGATACAGTTGACCGAATGAAGCAAAAAGCAAATTACATACCAGTATCAGACTATAATCTTCAACACGAAAGCCGAAAAATCGTGTTAAAGTTGTGATTTCAGGATTACGACTGATGAGAATATTAAAGATATAATTTTATAAAATAATATGTTGGGTAAGGGGTACCGGTGACACACAGATTTCAGCTTCCGCGTACCTAAATTTTAACTACTGATTATCTTTATTATCTTTATTATGGGGATCAAGAAACTTCCGTACAATCGTTACTCGAACCTGAATTTAAATACATATATCCTCTCGTAATAAAATGGATCGCTACTTTTCGAACGCCCCTATAGATTAAACCTTTCTCATTCTCATTCCCATTCACGATTTATCGAGAGCGCAAGCTTAGATTCGTTAAAAGTCAAACATAACCCCCTTAGTATTCGCACGTGAAGGGCTCGTACATTTAAGATTTTCCCGTTCCCGCAACGAAAAATGAATAAAATTTCGTTTAAAAACACACCTCCCACACAAGACACGATGGATTTGTCCAGAAGGAGAAATTAATCCATCAACAAATGTACTCGCAGAAGAGCACATTTGAAAGCAAATTATGCCCTACCTTCGCGGAACTTATACAAACTAGAGACACTAAACACAAGTTTCACCCAGAACAGAGAGAGAGAGAGAGAGAGAGAGAGAGGGAAGGAGAGAATGAGGACTACGTAGGAGGGTACGCCTTATAAGATGCGAATACGAATACTCAAGCAAGCCAATTTAGAGTAACTTATTTTGGATCCAATTTCTTTGACAATGTTGATTCTTAGCCAACATATTTCAATTTTTTTCTTTGGTTTATTTGTATTTGGCGAATGTTTGCCTTTATTATATAATCTCATAAGTTATTGATTTGTAAACTGAAACTTTTTCATGTGCCTGAAACAAATTTATCTCACAGTTTTTCTAATATATAATAAAATTGTTCCCTAAAATTTCGAATGAACCTTCATGGACTGATACACTCAATGATCCATAACAACGAAAGTACTCATGAAGAATTGATTTTAGATCGGAATAATTTTCACAAATATGTATGTATAACTTTACAGCATTGGTAAATCGAAAAATCAGTTGATGTAAATATCAAACGTGTTATATACATTCAATGTTATACATTCACGACATTGATTTGATATAAAAGATAATTGGTTGGATAATTATCTCGATGAATTCCAGGATGTGATATACTAAAGAAAAAGTAAAAATATGAAATATTGTAAGTAATAAAAATTCATCATTTTTTTCAAAGTAAATTCGGTACTGCTGTGCATAAATATTCAAAACCAGTCCAACTGAAATACAAAAAAAAAAATTAAACAGAATTAAAAATTAATTTACTTTAATATGTACTTAGAGATATTCGTTCTTCATCACTAAAAAGAAGAATAATACGAAAGCTTTTTGCGAATTTTCATTTCGAAAATTATGTAAAACAAACATCCCCCCCCCCAGTCTCTCTCTCGCCCGCCCCTCACTCACTGCTCTCGAGATGAGCCAAGTGGCCCCTCGACGCAACGTTTGCTCTCTCCTCTCACTCCTCCCACCAACGTATATATGGTTCAACCCTGCACGAAGACAAAAGGGCGCGCCGCTCGGCAGAAGTATACAGAGCGCCTGGGATAACCGCGCGATAGTCGATGAGAGGGAGAAAGAATAAGAAGAAGTAGAAGTGTAAGAGTCTTCGCTCGCGAGCGCTCTAGTCGCCTCACGATCTTCTCTCCGCGGCAAAAGTTTGAAGGCCCGCCCACCATACGAAATACCCGCGAGTTATAGGATCTCTCTCTCTCTCTCTCTCTCTCTCTCTCTCTCTCTCTGCTCCCCACCCAACCACCCAGTACCGTTAGTTTTCGCGAAAAATCAAAGAGCACCGCGGCTCGACGTTCTGCGCTCCGTGCATACACGCAAGCGGGTTCTCGCTCTTACGTGCATTACATACGTATGTGGGTGCGTGCGCGCGACTGTGTATCTCTAACCGAAGTGCGGTCCCGGCTAAGACTGAAGAGCATCGCTATGCGGGGAGGGGGGAGAGAGAGGGGGCGAGGCGAGAGAGGCAAGGGCTTTTCCTCCCAACGGTTGCGCGCGGTACTTGCGATTCCGAGGCCGGCCTCGCCTCCCTCGCCACCTCTACGGCCCGGCCGGCAAAGTTTCCACGGAGCTTTCTCCCTGCATCTGTGCGCGTGCCTACATATACATACGCGTGTATCCTCTCGCGCCCTCGCGCTCTATTCCTATAGCTCGAAATACCCATACTTCGCGGCGGCGCTCGGCCTGCTCTCGTATTCTCCCGCACGCTCTCTCTCCTCTCTCTCTCTCTCTCTCTCTCTCTCTCTCTCTCTCTCTCTCTCTCTCGTGGTTTAATCAGCGGCTCGATCGCCCTCTCGCGCTACACGAAGGCGCGGGGCTAACTTTATAGCCGTTGTGCGCGCGCGATGAGCCTTCGCCCTCTGCCCGCCCCCACCCTCGCTTTTCTCATCGAGACGCGGATTGCAAAAGGTAAGAAAACCCCGGCGTCGCGAAATTCCCTCCGCTAAGTCGAGGAAAACCGACCAAGGGATGGAAGCTATGCAGATTGAGCGAGGTAAGGGACGGGATGAAGGGTGGGGGAAGGAAGAAAACCAGACAGGAGACGCTTTAATGAGGATAAACACGAGGAACAAAAACACGCTGGAATGAACGGAAAGAAAATGGGGGGGGATCGGTTGAGGTGGAGTACAAAAGCAGCCCTACGATTGGCGAGCGCGACTCGAATGCAAATCGGACGAAGTAAGTTCTTCGTGTATAAATATAAACGCCGAGGCGGAGACCGAGTAAAGAAGAATGGATGCATCGTGAAAAGACAGGGTGGCCTGGATGATTTGATCAGTCAACATCGGCTGACTCTCCAGCGCCCACTTGGCAATACGTCGATTTCCCGGCAAAACGCGATGGTATTCCGTCGAATGCTATAATGCGGACCTGGCTTAATTTTGTTACGACGCAAGTTCGGAATAAGCGCGAGCAATCGATTCTATTGTCCTTACACAGGAGCGCTTTCATGCGTTCGATTAAAGTAATGGAGGCTTTCGTGGCCCCATTTGCTTATTTCTCGGGCATAGATGGGCGTGAGGAGGGGTACATAAGTTATAGATGAATAGCTTGGTAATGAACGTTGAAAGGCGCGCAGTTTGCCTGATTTAGCAAAAGTTTGCCTAATCCGAAAGTACACAATGGGAGGCTTTAGATCTTTCTAGGGGGATAAGTTTTCCTCGGTAAGTCGTTGATTAAATTGAACGAGATGACAGTGTTTTACATGTTTCTGAATTTTGTATATATCTCATTTGCACTTGTAGTAGATCAACATTATTTATTTTAAGAGAAGAAAAAATAAAATTTAATATACTTTATTGATGTATAGTAAGTATTGTACAGTTATATTTGTCAAGTTTTCCGACGTGACTATTTGCCAGAATTACAATTACAGTTATCGGAAACATTATTATTCTTGTTACTTCAATAGTGGCTCAAACAAAAAGTATAATTATGCAGGGTATGAAAGAAACAAACTTGTCTCAGCTGAGTATCTTCATCCATAAGAGAAGTAATAAAAGGATTTCTAGAGAAGTAATAAGAGGCTGCTCTTAACGTCTTAAACTATGTTTTAAGGTATAATATCTGAATGGCACTTGTCATCAGAATCCTGAGAGTCGGTATTTCTACATTAGTTTGAGTGGTCCGATTGCCACATTTAATTTACTCTCATAACTGGCAATATCAAGACATGGAAACATTTCTAATATTTTCGATTAGTTATATCGGTGTGCTTTGCATCTATTTTCCTCGAAATACATTATAAGGTTTTTGAAAGGCGTTTTACACTTATACTTACGCATTACCTAATCACATTTTGATGTATATTCCTCATTCCTTTCCTGTGAATGAGAGTACATGCCACAAGTTTTGTTACGGTGCAAGAGTCGATTAAATGGAATAGTTATATTATTATACATTTGTGTTAGAATAATCGAGTTAAGACAATATGGTGGCTATAATCTAATGGCTGGTACCGGAGTCTTATGAATAAAAACGATAGATCTGAAAAGTTGTACTTCTTAATTTTATTAAATGGCTGAATCTATACCATCTATGATTTAAATAATATATCATTCAAATGGGCTCATCTCCTCCTACAGCGTTGAGGGATCTGGATATAACTCTCACAGTGGTTCGAATTCTAGCTTCCAATTTATCAAACGTCTCGGAATTCTTGGCATATATCTTCGATTTAACTTGGATCCACAAAAAGTATTTCAATAATGTCAAATCAGACAAAGTAGGCCAGGTGGCCAGCGCTGACAGGCCCATTTCTTGCGAACGGTATGGAATCGATACATTATCCATGGTAGCTAGACTTCTTCGTAAAACGGCAATATCCTCGATACTGCGTCCACAAAGCCTTCTATTCCGAGGCTTACGACCATCCCAAGTAAATTCACTTTCGAACTTATGAATTATACAAGGTGTGGTGAACTTAGAAGAGGGGAAATGACGATCCCAATTTGTCCAAAAGCTTCATTGAGTAGCAACGATATACTGCTCAAATATTAATGGGAAATTTAGCTAATTTTCCGACGTTATCGCATTGTAAATTTGTTAAATGTCAAACGTTACCGAAAGCATTTTTCAATATTATTATTCAGAATTTACTGCACGATTGAAGCTGATGGTCAAAAACCGCTTAACCAATATTACCGCTTTGAGCTGTCAAAATCCAATCACGCCTATTGCGAAACTATACACACATACATTGATCAAGTAGACATTGGAGTGTCCCTTAGTACCAGATTATCAATATAACGTACACGGATGTCTTAAGAGCATTCGGAATTGACGAGCGATCGACATGGTCGGTAATTACATTTCAAATGTCACACTACAGCCATATACACACAGATATCTCGGACCATCGCATTATCCAATTTACATCGCATATAATACACACAGCCCTGTATGTGATTTCTATTATTGAGCAGCCTTTGCACGAGCCCTATTATGCCGTCGACGCGATGAAGGTACAAATTGAGCAGGCATTATACAGCTATGTAAGAGGGTGAGTAACGTTACCGCGTAAAAAGAAAGAAACATTCCTTACCTTCATCTGTTACGTTAATCGACTATTAAATTAAAAGCAAATATCCAAATCGAGTGTTCATAGAATGTATTATGAGTAGGTATATAGAAAAAGCTTCAATGATCGTCGAGCCTTATATATAGTGCATACTCAATTCAGACCCCGAGCGTGCATATTCATTATCGAGTCGGCTTCAGGCCTTAAATACTCGGACCACCGAGAGAACTCTCACTATCATTCTCTCTCTCTCTCTCTCTCTCTCTCTCTCTCTCTCTCTCTCTCTCTCTCTCTCTCTCTCTCTCTTTCCTCTACCCTTCCCTACCCTCCACGAGTTACCGTCGGTACTACATTGCAGGCTTGCGCGCGACCGTACACACACACATACTCACAAACTCACACAAGAGAGCTTGCCAGGCCGTAACAGCGTAACAACCATCCCACGCGGCACCATCACCAGTAGTCCAGCTGCAGCTTACGTAGGCTGCGAGCATTGATTTTCCGCCCCGGCCAGTAGAGCGCCCGACGCGCACGCATCCGCATCCACTATATATATATACAACTCTCTAATTTCTCTCTTGATCGTGCACAGACACACTCTCTCTTTCTCTCTCTCTCTCTCTCTCTCTCACGTACGTATATATTTAATGTATATTAAACAACGAATAACGAAAGAAATTAAGCTGTATTCATTTCCGATACCCCTTCTCCAGCCGCCCCATTCGAGATGTCGAACGGTGCTCTAATCGGTTGCGTATTATAATTGTCTCGGTTTCAGGCTTCGAGCGTCGATCACCGCGAGCCGTGACCATGGGGAAAATATTTAACGAACACTATATATATATATACATCGACAAGAGGTCCCCTGTTATAGCGTCGAAGGCTCGTTAAACGAATATGCCGAACGAGCCCCTCCAATGCGCCGCGCTATTGCTGTGCACTATGCACGCGCATTTGCATAATATCGCGCATATGCGTATACGTATGAACGGACGACGGCCGGGTTACGGGGGATGGGGGGGGAGAGCAATGGGCGTACGCGAGCGTATGGAGCTCGAACACAGCCAGCGCTACGATGTATGGTATAAGGCACATGCGACAATGACTCTTAAACCAGGATCGGCATCCCTTCTATTACACGCACGTATGCACGTTCACACACACACACACATACACACGCGCGCGCGCGCGCGTATATATATATATACGCCTTAGCTACGACATTCAAAAGCCCCCCCTTCCCGCCCCTCCCGCCATCATGCCGTACCTACGCAAAAGCACCGAGCGGCAAACAAGAGTGCAGGACGGCAGGATCCCCCACTCACGCCCCTCCCCCCGCACCGACTGGGTCACGGTTTTCCGGAGCTCGTGTGTTCTCGACGTCCTACGTAAGTTTGCATATATGTATTATTGAGTGACGGAGAGGGAGGGTGGGCGGGGAGGGCTTTGATATTTCGCCCGCTGCACCGAAGTTGCGGTATAGGGTGAGCGGCAACGAGGCAGGCCACCGTGATGCGGTAGGCGCAAAACGATGACGAGGGCTTTTTTTGCGAAACAAATATACGAGCCAGCTAATATTTTCAGGAAATACTGGGTGTATGATTGCCGTTTATACTAAATATCAACAATGGGACTGAGCGTTAATAGTCGGTTTTTCGATTTTTTAGAAAGCGCGCGCCTCAAAGTAGCAAGAAGTGCGAAATATCCTTAAATTGAATTCGTCGGACTCGATCTTCGAAACAACTGATTTTATCTGCGATAGGATTCAAAATCAAAATTCTGAAAATCAGTTGAGCCCAAGTTACGTTTTCGTCTATTCACACTACTAATTTCAGAAATAAAAACCAATCAATATAAGAAAATTGAAAGGCAGAATGCTCATAACAGCAATGCGTGTAATTCTTATCGAAAAATATCATGTTTTTCTTTCAGATATTCAAAATACCTATTGATTAATTTTTGATAATTATCAGCTATTTTCAGCCACCTTGATCATAGGAATATTTATATTTTTATATTCTCGAATTAGTTAGTTCAAACGCTTCATTTTACTAATTATGTCCATTTCACCTTCGCTTATAACGTTCGTAATCATTTTCACAGTCATATATTCCAGAATAAAACATTAATAACAAGTTCTTCGTCCAATTGGAAATTTACTCGAATTTCTTGCTGCCTACTCTAACAGTTTCAACGCTAGGCCTACGGCACATATCGCAAGGTCTCATGCAGCGGGCGAAAAGAATCGATGGAGATTTTGTCATACCTTTCACAACGCCCGGCGACATAAAATATCAGGCTCTCGCGTGTACATAGCTATGCGTAATACGTTTTTCAACCGGTGCTTCATATTTAAACATAATGCCTCTTTTAACTGAATTCTCGTATTTAAACGCTGCGCTTGTTTTGAAGCTTTCACGTCGTTTTTATTTGTTTTTTTTTTTTTTTTTAATAAAGAATGTTATTTCAGCGAAACGATTATTAATCCCGTATATATGAGTTAATACCCTCGGTTTATGTACGTATAAAAAGATGAATGAAACAGCATACATGTATACATGTGTGTGTGTGTGTGTATATATTATCCATTCAAAATAATATTAATAATAATAATAATAATGTATACGTGATTGACATTTCGTCGCACAAAAAGCGGCTTTCATAATACAACCTCTGCAAAGATTATCGGAAATTTTTGCAATCCGAAAGCGGAAATTCGTGAAGATTGAAAGTACTTGCGGAATCGAAGTTTATCTTAACCGATATTAAGTTCGACCTCGAGAAAATTAATTAATACTTTTTCAATTATACGATATATGCATTTTGTACAAGGCATTATGAAAATTCTCAAAATTCTCATTTCCATTTTTCATTCTTCGTGTAGGAAAAGTGAATTTAATGAGAAATTTTAATGGAATAGGGCGTGTAATTCTATTGTTTCATTATATATGTAGAATTCGGAAAATACGTTAAATTATTTCACAATATATACGCGAAATAAAATTGTTCGATGAAATAAAATTTATTACTAGAGAATTAAATAATTCATTTTATCTTTTCCTCGCGCGTATTATGGATTTTTTTTTTGTTAAAAAAGAATTAAATTAAAGTATATAAATGCGATAAAAAAAACATATGCTTCAGAGATATATGCCTTGAAAATAAGGCTGAAAAAGTTCAGCTTGAAAAGTCTCTTTTAAAAATGAGTTGCAAAAAAAGCATTATTTAAATGTCGGATAATTTTAATATGAGACTAAACGACATTTTCATCCCGTGAGATAATATTAAATATTCAGAAAATTTTTTTTATAAAAATTTAAATGAAAAAAAAAAATAAATATTTCTGGTAAGACATTTTTTTCATTGAATTTTTTTTTACTTTATTCATATTTTAAAATTCCGAAAATATATATCATACGTTATTAAAATATACTCTTTTGGATTCATTACGAAATGTTATACACTGGAAAAGTCTATAGTGACTCTCTTTCGAAAAAAAAAAAAAAATAGCATCGCTAGTTTTACTTGGATATGCTATAACCGACGTACGTTAAGTAAAAATATATAGTTCCATAGTGCGAAGCTAAAGTGCAGCTGCATAGAGTTGCGCCATATTTGATGAAAAGTTATTGTTTTTTTTTTCTGTATTTGGTTAAACGAGGCACGTATATACAGTGGGAATATAATACCCACATTTACCAGCGAACAATTGTTGCGGCAGTTACCAAGCGGAAAGCCAGAGAACATTCTTTAATCCAAAAAAATTAAGGCGAATTTTTGAAATATGAATTTCGAAGTACGCTTCCTAAATTTATTCAGAATATTATACTAATGAAGCTTTCGTTTTGCACTTCTTCTTCTTCTTTTTTCTTCAATGTAGGCCAGCGAGAGTTATAAATACGTTTTGCATTGTATAATTTTTAACGAAAACGTATTATTTCAATTTTCACCTTTATCTCGCTATTAACGTATTAATGGTTGAAGTAACGTTACGACTCTCGCTTATGTAATAATAGTTCGGGAGAATTGGACGCCCCCGAAATTAAAACGAATTATAAGTCCTTCGCCGTGACTCTTGCGGCTCGGCGGAGAGGCTTTAATCTCGAAATCCCCGACAGGATTAAAAGTTCGAATGGAGTATTAACTGAAAATAAAATGCGGGACGTGGCTCTATTTTAAAATGTCCACGAATATACGTATATGTGCATAGGAAGACTTTTTCTTTGTATAAATATATATACAAACGTAGATTTTTGCCGCTATTCGTCGCGATCAAGCAGAGAATGAGAAGTAGAGAGAGAGATAGAGAGAGAGAGAAAATATCGGTCTTGGTAAATGTTCCTAGAGCCCTGTACATTCGATGAAAGCTATACCAGCATCTCGAAGAATAATAATATCCATGCGCGCAGTCGTGCAGATTCACTTCCGTCACTGTATTCATCGTTAATTCGGAACACATTCGCAGACCAACGAGGAAGCCGAAGCCGTATACATTCCGTCTCGTATATTAATCATTGTTAAAATTTTCATTAAGAATTCGCCGGGCGTTCTCAAAGGTTTTCAATCTCTTGTTTATCTCAGTATACTTCATGCACCGAATATACTTAAATTTTCCACCCCATAAAACTTTTTCATTTTCGAAAAATTCCCTCCTATCCCGCTCCCATTCTCTCTCTCTCTCTCTCTCTCTCTCTCTCTCTCTCCTCCCTCTCCCTCCCTCTCCCTCTCTCTCTGCCTCTCTCCACCGAAGAACTCTTATTAATTTCCCATCTGCCGCGGGCATCGATCAAGTGTGTATTATCGGCAAAAGGCTATAGACGCGGCCGGCCCCGGCGCCTCGGACTCGACTACACGAATCCCCGAGCTCGCGCGCGTCCGCTCAAAAAGTCCCAACGCGGCCGGGACGCGCTCTCCGAGCCAGCGAGGTATATGATATAAGAGCGCTCGAACAATGAAGAAACAATCCTCTGCCCTCCCTGCTCCATCCCCCACCCCTCCACTCGCCCTTTGGCCATACGTCTTGTCCGCGAAGCGACCCGGCGCGCGCGGAAAATCTGTGAGCTTCAAAAGAGCCATTCCGGTCGATCGCGCACACCTTATGGGATAGAGGCCAAGAGCTCGTGGAGCCGAGCGTCTATAGAAAAGCGCGCGTCGGAACCTCTTCCCTTTCCTCGAGCGCGCGCGCGCGCGCGCGTGTGTGTGTGTGTGAGTTTGTGTGTGTGTATATATATATATATATATATACACACACATATAAATAAATATATATATATATATATATATATATATATATATATTTGGCAGACTATACCGCATATGGAGAAGATGCAGTTGAAGAGAGTATTGAGCATCGACGAACTTTCATATATATATATATAGGTAATTTGAGCACAAAGAGAGGATAAAGCACCGAGTTGTGCACACACATATTCGCATACAGAGGTCGAAAACTGTTACCGCTAGTGTGTGAAGGGACCATAAGTCGGGCACTTGCAACATCAGACTTCTCTCCTACGTCCTTTCCTCGTAGAATTGTGGGAGCGTACTTGAAGCAACATTGCATTCTTCTTTCGTGCTGCTCGATGTTGCCCTTGCGGTGTTTATCATACCTCAGAATCAGAATCTTTCAAAAAGCGTTCGTTCTCGCATAGAAATCATACCTTGGCCGCTTTTCTCTCTCTCTCTCTCTCTCTCTCTCTCTCTCTCTCTCACGCGCTCTCTCTTGCATTCTCTGTCTCTCAGTATTAGGATCCACTTGGATAAGTTTTGAATTTTTCTGCCGAATCGGTTATTTGCCCCGCGTTGCTACTATAGTTTTAGTACGTACTTTGCCAATACGAGGCGCTGCTGGAAGGATTGCCGGTCATTATATGTTCGAGGCCTCGCTCGAAAAATACTTTGATGTGTATCTCACGCGCGAATTAATAAATTTGTTCTGCCTAACAGAAGGTTCAATGGATTCTTGTCAGTCTGTATTTCGCTGAGGTCAAAGTGCCGCTAACGATTGGTAAATCGATGAGTCGTTGAGGCGAGGCTGGCTGTCAATCGGGAGCATGTCACGCATGAAAAGTAATGCGGACTAGATTAGATGTCGAGACCTCAGTTTATTTGGTGCCATGACCAAATAATATGTATGTATGTATGTATATTTATACACATATATATGACGATCTCCTCAAATCACTTGGAAATATCGCCACTACAATGCTAATATGGAAATATACTAGGTTAGTAGCCGCCTCATTAATGCTATTGATGATGAGCAATGCTGATCTGTCTAAAGTCGAAAATTCGATCAAATAAAACTAAAGGTGCGAGGTTTCGTTCCGGAGGATCGACCATAGGTGGGTCGTACAAATTTTATTGGCAATTTTTCCGTGACTTTTTATAATTCATACTTGATAATAATTTATAATTGATACTTTTAAAGTTGGTGTATATTCAGTATTTACAGAACTATTTTGAATATATTTATATAATTATAGTGAATTACCATCATATAAGTGATCGAATCCTATGTATGTCTAATTAATGAACGAGAACCTCCCCTTCATTCTCTCTCGCTCTCTCTCTCTCTCTCTCTCTCTCTCTCTTCTTATCACGCGTGCGTCGACCGCTTTCCTTTTCGTACTACAGCGCTGCCTGCATCGATCCCCGCCGCGTCCCTGTATTTTGTCCTGAGAGATCGCTTCTCAGCCCGTAGAGCCCGGCCTGGCGCAGTTTACGACCAAGAGCAGGCGCGCGCCCTAGTAAAAGGGCTAAGCAGAGAACGGGACGAGCAAGAGCCAGAACTCGCAACGCCGGCGCGAGCGCGCAGTCTCGCGACGGACGTTGAAATGCTTCGCGCGACGCGCTCGCCTCGCCCGGCCGCGCGCGGCCCGAGTAATTTTCCCGTTCCGCGCGGAGACGGCATTTTCGGATCGGAGCGAGAGCCTTTGTGCCGGGCGACTGAGGCGGAGTTTTATTGCGCGAGCCCCCTTTGTACGGCCACCTCGGGGGCGCGCGTGCTCTTTGCATTTAAGCGAATGTTTATCGCGCTCGGAAGAGAAGGGGTGTGGGAGGTGGGCGAGGGGGGGGGGGCGCGAAAAAATGAGGAACTGACAAACGGCGAAGAAATAGTATATATATATATATATATATATATATATATATATATATATATGGCCAAGAGTCGGTCGCCGGTAGTTAAATACGTGTTTTTTTTTTTCGTCTTTCGTATATTTTTTTCTCGTTATACAGGCTGTAAAGAGCACTGCTGCAGCAAATTAACCCTCTCGCTTTGCCCGCGCACTTGGAAACCCATACGTACACAGATGCGCGCGCACTTATGCGTTCATCGGCGAACCGAGCAGAAGAGGGTCGCCTCGCTTGATTCCGCGCGCGAGGGCGTCACCTGTTACCCCTCGCAGCGGCGAGCGCGGCGCATCCGATATTGGCGTACGGTGGAAGAGAGAAAAAAGGGGGAAAAAAAACTTCGATAAGAGCCGCCAGTGGCGCGACTCTCGCCCACTTGTCTTACCCTCGCCGTTCGTTCCTGCTCTACGTCCGGGCGACTTTTAATTGCACGCCAGTCGAGTTCCGCGATCTTGGCCGAACGAGCCGCGGTGGCTTTACTCAAGAGCGCGATTACCGAGGGTCCTTCACCAATTCGATATTACTGATGCCGTGAGTCTTAAAGCGACATCGCCTTGAATTCGTCGGATCGTCGCGGAATAACGGACGCGCTCGACGAGACAAGTATTAAATGGATAGAACGGAGGACCGCGCGAGCCGCGCGCTTCATTATGTGTAGATTCACCCTGGAACTGAGAAGTAATTTCAGCGACAGCCGCATGTGATTTCTATAAATGATAAAGCCGCATTATAACGCATTCCGTGAAAATAAGTGAATAAGTCAATTATACGAGATGCACGGACTGATCTGTATAGAGACGTAGTTAGTTTTTACGTAAGCTGCGTATATGCAATACGGAATTATCTTCTTTTTGCCCGCCCCCTCCCCTCCCTCGCTCCGCCGCCGCGCCACCTCTTCGCGCCATCTCTGCATCAGCCCGCGCACATCGCCGAGGCCACGTTGAAACGCGATTATTTATCGCGGCGCCGCGACAGTGAGGGCAGAGAAAGGACGAGCCCTTCTAGAGGGGGGGGGGAAGCTCCGAGGATCGCCTTGCGTGTACGCGCGCGACGACGAGGGCGACCCGTGGACTTCGGCTCGAGGTGTTCGAAATTTTCCCCCACGGTAACTCGCCATACGGCTAAGACTCGGGTTTCGCGACTGAATTATATATATATATATATATATATATATATATATATATATGTATGTACACGGTGAAACGGATATATGAGCGCCATCTATATATACAGGGGAGACGTCGTCGGAGTCCTCCGCCAAAGTATAATGATAGAGGCTATACGCGCGGACAAGAGCCTGCCGTGTTATTATAATGGAAAAGTTATGACGAGCTCTCCTCACCTTCCCCGTCCCCTCGTCGCCCTCGCTCTCGCTCTCTAGTCTCGCGCGTTGCGCGATACTTTGTCGGATCACGCGCGGGGAGGAGCTTTAGTGCGGGCCGTAACTGCGATAAAACTCGCAAGCTCGGCCCGCCGCGGTCGGCGCGAGGGCCTCGTCTGGGTGAACTTCTTGCCGGGGGGTCGGGGGGTGGGGGCAGGGGGGTAGGGGAAGAAATGACGACGCGCGAGGAAGATTGAAAATCTTCGGGTGCCAAGAGGCATAGGCGTCGCGACAGCGAGGGACGGGGAGGGTCGAGGGCGCGAGCTGTCCTGCGCGGTATCGAAGTTAGAACAGCGCGATGGAGACGAATTTTTGTTTTGCTGATGAAAGTAAAAAGTATAACTTTGCATATATATATATATATATATATATATATATATATATATATATATATAAAGTTTTGAATTCGTGCTAGTGAGGCGAGTAAATTAGTTGAAACATTTTGGTTGAGAGCTCTAATGATTTTCCGGCGCGATTAAGTCTGACTAAATTAAGCGGATAGTAACAAGCTAATGTACTGTTAATATTATCTATATATATATATATATATATATATATATATATATATATATATATATATTAAACGAAAAGCAGACTTTCTGAGGAAGTGCCATTTTATAAGGGATTAAACAAAAAACGACGTCCATATTTTTTTTTGTGATCGCAGGAAGCTCGAAAATTCTACAGATCGGTCTTAAAAATAGATATCGAATATTTTTAAAGGGATTATCCGGCGCGTAAAGGAAGAAATATACGACAAAAGAGTTTATCGAAATTTAGATACCTTAAAAAAAATCCAATTTTATTCCCATCATAAATCCCTCCTAATCTTGATCATAAATTATATACACAGAACCGCAACTGTGCTTCGCCAAACTCCCGCGGATCCTGTTAAAATTATTTTATTCACGTCGTTTCACGTACTGTCTAAAAGCTCTGACGGACTCTGTTGATTCTGCTATTTTTTCCCCTTCTATTTTGGTTCTCGGACTCCTAGCACGTGTATATAAATAAATTCAACGACTAGATAAATAATGGAGGTTTATTTGCATTTACTCCATATTTCGATCTCGTTAAATTTTCAGATCGGCATATAAAATGATACATTAACAAGACCAACCATTCGAAATTTATGCGAATTAATTATTAGCGGAGATGCATTAGTATTAAAATCTGCAATTATAAATTCGTGGCGACTTATACAAAAGTCGCGTTTGCGTTTATATTTCGGATATCTTGCTTTGCTTAGGGTAAGGAGAAAAAACAAACCACTTTTTAAGTAATTGAAAAGTATTTCAAGAAATTTGTCCCTCTTGATAATATTCAAATTTTATCGATAATAAAAGCCACTTAACGCGAAGCCGTAAGATTATCGCGTCCAACCGCGAGCGTATCGTAAAAAAATACTCACGCGCAAGCATAATTACGTAATGACCGAAACAATTCATCGCGGTATTATATATATATATCTTTTTGAAAAATCTCCGTCCGACTGAGGCACTCGCAGAATAAAGCGACGGAGTTTTGCTACGCGCGGTCGGAAAAAATCTTCATAATAATGTCGATCCCTACTTTTTTTACGCACGTCTATTATTCAATTTATTACCTGTCGCACAGTGAATCGTAAAATTATTATATTCTGTTATCTAAAAATAAAAACACAACAAGAACGTTATAATTTATTATGGGATCGCGATATTGAGCAAAGCGCGCAGGCGCTCGGGCAATTATACTCGACATCATCCACGGGCAAAAGTTAGGACTGTAATGCTTTAATAAGACAGCGAGTAATCAAGATCGGTTCAACTAAGCCCCCCCCCCTTCTTCCGCTAGTAATTGAAAGTAGAGGAGGTAGGTCCATTACCGCTTCACCGTCTGTGACATATGCCAGGACTCGTCTACCGTTCGTTCTTTTCTCGTCAAGTCAATAACACATTCAGTATGGACAAAATACTTCAATTAAATAACATCGCGAATTCTTTCTATCCTCGAATTAATTGTGTGTGTGTGTGTTTTTTTTTTTTTTTAACTAAGCTTAGAAAATTTATCCATAGGACCGTGCGTACGACGGATGACCCGCAGTCTATCGCCGCATTTTGCACGATGTCGTCGCTGCCGCTAATCCCAGCATGATTATGGACGTGAGCGTGAAGATTCGTTAATTATTACTGTCCGCGGAGTCGGGCTTCCAGCTTCTTGTCGGGACTGCCGTGGGGCAAGAAATACGCGTCTCCCGGTCTTTATATCTAAAAGCTTCCGACCTCACGTCAATGCCCCTACCCCCTCCCGCCCCGCCGGAAAATTCACCCGTGGCGCACGATCGATAAAAAAATCCGTATATATATATATACCCAAATAAAACCTGTCGGTCGCCCGTGCATACGTCGAGGTCTCGAACGATCCGCAGATCGCGCGCAGCCGATCGAATCGTATGACGAGGTCGAGGCTCGCGCTGGCTCCGATCGCCCGAGCGAAGGGACTGATAGTTCAGCGAGCCGAGCTCGTGGCGCGCTCCCGGCCGCTTGGCAGAAGCGCCACCGTAATCATTTGCACGTGCCTCGTCTGCAAAAACGCGTCGCGGATCTCCGTCGCTGATTAGCACCGGTATTTGGGTGCATAAGTAGAGCGACGTCAAATAACATAATAAAAAAAAAAAAAAATAAATAATGTCACTCCCATACCGTTGAGTTTAAGCTGTGTTCTATATATACTATTATCTATACTACGCACAGTATCACGCGGTCGAAAAGTCAGCCCGGGGACAAATTGGTTCTCTCATATATATAATATATATATATATATATATATATATATATATATATATATATATATATGCCAGCCCTATACAGACGTCCGCGGAACCGCCGCAAAATAAATCCATCAGACATACATGCGGGCGCCAACTGGGGATGTGCGCACTTCTCCGCCTGTCTCCCCTTCCCCCTCGCAGTTCACTTCATATATTTATAGATGCGTGCTGTAAACGGCAACGTCACGCCCGCACATCTTCCGCCCATTATATATATATTCCGTGCTTTCTTTCCGAGTCGACGTCAGCACTTTATGTCCTGCACGGATATATACGCGAGGCACACCCGCGTGTAAATCAACCGACTGTCATATCTATATATATATATATATATATATATATATATATATATATATATATATATACACATATAGTATAGATGCAATTGTCTTTTGAACAGGAGGAGGGGGGAGGTAAAGACCCCCACACAGTAAATAAAGCCGTTATAACTCTGTCGTTTATAAAGCGTTGATTAGCGAGCGGTTCGCGGCTCTTGGCCGTACATATATATCTATATATATATACCACACGATGTACGCGTGAATCCCTGAACCAATGATTGGTTGGTTAAGATAATAGAATAGAGCGAGAGAGAGAGAGAGAGAGAGAGAGAGAGAGAGAGAGAGAGAGAGAGAGAGAGCATGGAAATATACATAGGTATGAGAAAATATTTTGAAATACTTTTCAATTTTGAAATTCGAGGTATTTATACCAGTATTTTTCTTTAATTGATGGAACTTTATGCGTAGATTTCTGCGTCTATTTGTCAGAGATAAACAATAGTATTATTATTAAATGTATGAAACTATTTAATTACTTCGCGAAGTAAAAGTAGCCTCGTGATTTAATTACAATATGAAAGTTGCGAAATAATTAATGTTTTTCTATTAATTGATTGCGTTGACTCTAGTATTAATTTCAAAATTATAACAAACTCTATATATATATATATATATATATATATATATATATATATATTCAAATTTAATATTATTATAATTACACATAAAAGCGTTGAAAGTTCCTGTCATCAAAATTGAAATTAACAACGATAATTAATTTCTATAGAAATGGTAAAAATCAGTAGTTTCGCATCCTCTACTCGTATCTGAATATTGAACTTTGACTCGTTCTACCGAAAATTTCCCATCGATTCGCGGTCCTCCCCCCCCCCCACCCGCTCTTCACATTTCGACGTTCAGACCGCGTGCAATTGCCTTTGAACAATAATAAGAGACTATTTTTGTTTATAAAATTCGACCGAAACATCTCGACCGGCCGAACGTGTGCGTTGAAATTTATCAAACGTTCATTTGGCTCTACAGACATATAGTCCGGGACGCGCATAAACAAGCCGCGCGCAGAATGCCGCGCAGCATAACTCCTCTGTTTGCAAACGTCGAGGAACGTCGGTCATCGGAGATTGAAATTAAAGTATCCGTTGCAAAAAGAGAAATGGGGCTATATATATATATATATATATATATATATATATATATATATATATATATATATATACGCGCAGTATGTGTGCGCGCGCGGACACTATACCGCCCCACGCTTCAACATCACATCACGCGGCAAATATTCATTTTCCCCATTAATTATTTCGACTTTCGAAATTTCTCGACCGAGGCAAAGAAAAAAAAAACAAAAAAAGAGAGAGGGGGGGCGAAATGCGCGAGACTTTATGTTGTGGGACTGTTTACGCTCCCCGAACTCAATCAAAATCCGTATATTTAACTTTGCAAAAAAGTCGAACGGATATAATGGAAATGATTCTTTTCGTTCAAATATTTACCTTACCCTAAATAAAGGTTGTACTTTCCGTATCTCTATCCCTCTCCCTCCCCCTTCCCATTTATAGTATACATGGACCCAAGTATAATGTAAAAGATTTTATTGTAAAAATTCTGCATATTATAGTCGAATTTCGCCTTTTGCAGGAGATACGAAATGATGTACGGTGCCTGTTTATCGGTAAAGGCGTTTAAAGCAGAAACAAGAGAGAATATATAAAAAATGCTTGGCCAACGGCTGAACTGGAATTTGTTAACGCTAGAGTGGGTAGTAAAATAGAACTATTGTACAGATACATTATGCGTAAAATATATGTTCTATAATTGCACAATATTTAATAATTCAATAGCATATTGAAAAACAGAGTCAATATGATATAAATGTTTTCTTTAGATATAGCAATTAAGCACGAAACGTATTAAAAAACATGAGATAATTTTTTTTATTTCAATTGAAAATTATGGAAAAATAATTTTTAATATAAATATTGTCTTGTTGTGATCTATAATATTTGTTATATTTGTTAATATCATAAACGACATGTAATTTTATGAACCTTCGATGATGCGACGAGAATTATACAGGATGCATCTTCACTCTACTGTAAAACATTTTATACACAATATTCTTAATTACCTCGCTGATTGTTCTTTTTTTCCGTTGTTTTTCGTCCCTTTGAACAAATTTTTAAAGAGTCGCAAACCTCGCGCACGCTCGCATGTCCGCCATTCGTTGGAGTTCTGGCTCCTCGCCGCTACGCGCACGGCGGCGCGTTATTATATTTAAACTGCCGATAATGGACCGTCGTTGGTCGTGGGGGGGGGGGGAGGTGGCATACGCATCGTATACATATCAGGGGGCGATATAAAGTGGCGTGTCCGAGGAGCGAGGCGAGAACGAAGAGGCCTTATATTTTACACGCGCCGGCGACGAGATACTCAAGGCGTATACTCTCGTACGACCGCGGCCGGCGCTTCGGCGCGCAAAAAGCATATGAAAGGGAACGAGGAACAAAAAAAAAACAAAAGTTGAATTCGCGCAAATCGCGCGAATATATATATATATATATATATATATATATATATATATAATAATCAGAATTCCAAATAGAGGAGAGAAAGAGAGAAATAGAGAGAGAGAGAGAGAGAGAGAGAGAGAGAGAGAGAGAGAGAGAGAGAGAGTGGGATAGAGACGCCGGACCATAAAGGAGGGCCCTCTGTGCGTTGCGCCAGTGAGTCATGCGCCAAGAGAAAAAGACGACAAGAGCGAGAGGAGAGAGCGGACGCGGGACTCGTCGCTCGCGTCTCGCGGGCCGCCGCCGGCGACGACGACGACGACGTCGACGTGCAGTGTCGCGCCGGTTTTGTACGTACACCGCGGTTTTTTGTAACGCGTCCGACCGAAATGGGGATAAAAGTATTGAAAGAAAAAAAAGAAAAAAAAAATGAAAAAGGGCAAAACGAGAAAGAACGAAACGAAAGAGCATCGCAGGAGGCCGGAGAGAAAGACGCTCGCGGGAGTGTATTATACGCGTCTATCTTTATCACTGGCATGCGTGCGGGAGGGTGAGAGAGAGAGAGAGAGAGAGAGAGGGTAAGAGGGTGGGTAGGCAAGAGAGAGGGAGAGATAGAGACAAAGCCGTTATTGAGCGAGCATAGCGTGTGTGCTCCCGTTATAAATAGCCCCGACGGTAATAATGGAGCTTCTATATCATTATTTCATTATTTCCGTTTTGTGTTCCGAGGTGCATGTATACATACAAATATCGTATATAGAACTAGACTACTAATCTATATATATATACATATACATATATATATAGTATTGTATTAATTCTATATATTTGATTCCCGTTCACGCATATCGAGATGACTATATATGTGAATTCCAGAGGGGTGCGTAGTGCGTACTTTTCCCCCTCCCTCGCCCCGAGCTCTGTGCCTCTCTCTCTCTCTCTCTCTCTCTCTCTCTCTCTCTCTCTCCCTTTTCTCTCTTTCCTGTTTTGAGCATCCTACAGAGAGATCGTCAATTATGGTAATTTTTCAATCAATGACCATAATGCGGAATTAGATGTCTAATTATTGCCAAATGATACGACAGTAAAAAACAAACGTACAGTTGATTATTAATGGAAATTGACTTGCGCCGTTGTCACAAATTATACGGTGTGGAAGAAATATTTTTGAATTTTCAATTGCATTTACGCTTGTGGAAATGATTTTTTTATAGAATAACACACGGATTTAAAAAATTTCATATTTAACACGATATAAAATCCAGCCGTACAGCCGATTTGCGCATATGAACTCCATATCATTAAGTGTTTATTTTATATTCAAATTTTGAATGAGAATATCATGATCAAATTTATTGGGCTCTATACATATGAAAGATTCAAGAATGCCGTCTTTGTCTTGACCAAGGAGAAGCCTGGTAATCGCACGCTAATGCGATCCTGATTCTTGACGTTCGAGCAGCCGTCTGCCAATTCTCGATTTTGTAGTATTGGCCCGATAATCAATTAAGCACTCATCAAGCGAATGGCTGGCTTTATTACAACGTATCTTTGAAGCGATGACAGTCTTCGATCTACTTCGTTCGCGTGTCGGTCTAACGACATATTTTTTAAGCAACGCTCCGGTATTCGTTAGATTCAGCGATGTGATAAAGGCTTAAGCTTTCATCGTGCACTGGAGCACGTATTTTGCATCGTTAATGCGCCTTTTTCAGTCACGGTCGGATACTGGTGCACGGAGAGTACTTGATATTTTCATTATTTATTCGTGCTGCGAATGGCATTGCGATTCTTTAATACCATGGTTTGACACCCGTTAAACATGCGATAGATCACTACTCGAACATTCAAACGTCCAACTAATTTGACAATGCATTTTTTATTTATATATAATAATTTATAAGTTATCATCGGTGCCTTTGAACGAATTGAGGAACAAAAAAAAATTAAATTTTTAAAACAATTGAGAGATTAAGAACGGATATTTGATAAAATTCTTGAGATGCGGCAGTATATACATTAAATTCATGATGCACACGAGTTCCCGAGTTTCTAACTCAGCTGCTGGCTTCAATCGCTAATTCAGCCGTTCTACCACCCCCCCCTCTCTCTCTCTCTCTCTCTCTCTCCCTCGCTTCGAGAACGTACTTTGTTCTCGCCCGAGATAGGATCGCGAAGAGGGCGAGGGTGGTGGAGTAGCCGGTCCAGCCGACTAGTAAACCAAGCGGACGTTTTGGCCATCGCCCACTGCCGAAGCCAGCGAGCGTCGCGCAACGCACTTAATTCGAAGGCATCGTTTATTTAAATAAGTGACATGCACACACACACATACACACGCACAGACGCACGCGCGCACATAGGTTGAGAAATAACATAAATCCACACGGCCACGTGTGCGGCCTTTTCATTTTTCTCGTCGCCCCACGACGATGATAACATCATCACTGCCCACCCCTCTCGTTCGTTCAATTATACAGTGAATTGTTCCAATTACAATGACGTATTACTACCTCGTGTATTACAACGGGCTGTCGACCACTCTTCTATACAACGATTCGGCAGTGAGTGCTCTGTCTCTCTCTCTCTCTCTCTCTCTCTCTCTCTCTCTCTCTCTCTCTCTTCTCTCCCTTTCACTTCACTTACGTTGAATTATTTTTTAATATTTAACTTTATTCCTGGCCGCTAAGATTCGAGCAAATTGATAAAACGGCGTGGAAATGATAAGGTTCAAAGAAGTTTATTTCTAATTATTAATTTCGACATCGTTTATTATATCAAGTTTCTCAATTGCGAGCCATTTCCTGAATTTGCTTGAAACATTCGAGCGATGTACGGTACTCCCGCGAGGATATACGATTTGTCGAAAAACTTGCATCGACGCGATTACTTACATTCGCACAATTATTTTCTAACACGGATTGTGTTTTATAGCCTGATAGAATATAGATATGGTTACGATAACCCCTTAATAGAGAGGCTTGCAATAATTCCTGAATTGGCGATAATTCGTTAGAAAAACAAAAAAAGATAATGCTAAACGTTAATTATCAATTCAATCATTCAGCCCCACCGGGAAGTGTAATCCAAGCAGTCGATTATGAAACACCCGATTAAAATATCGCATCGTCCTTTTAACGCGCCGATTATTCAAATGCTTGAACGCGTCTCCTACATTATACGTTGATACCATAAGCAAAGATACGCAACGATGAGAAATCGAGTAAAGGAATGCGGCGCGCGCCGAGCCGACCACGCCTGTATCGTCGAACGCGATCGTGCATTACTTTCACACGCGCGGGCCAATCACGGTGAGGACGGAGATTTTGCGATTAAAAATTACAGAGGATGTGCAGTGCGTGTACGTGGGGATGTGTGGTCTTTTAATTTGAACGGACAAACACGGCGCAGATAGATACGGTGTATATAGCATTCGTATATAAATAATCGTTAAATCATAGAAATTCTGTATACATTATGCATCTAGATAAATGTGTGTGTGTGTGTGTGTGTGTGTGTGTGTGTGTGTGTGTGTGTGTGTGTGTGTGTGTGTGTATACATATGTACGCAGTATGTATTTATGTATGTATGCATGTACGTACGGGTGTGCCGAGCTACTTGGGCGAGGGAGGTGGCGCCGGGCGCATCCCGAATGCCGCTCACGCGGGGAATCTAAAAAAGTTAATATCTGCCGCCGTGACGGCGTGCCCGGACTTCAAAGCAGATTTGTTTTCGCATTTCCAGGTTTATTTGGCCCCCGTTATAGCGCCTCTCTTTTTCCCCTTATCCCCCACCCCTCACTCCTCCACCCACTGCCCTCCCACCCGTCTTACAGCTCGGTTCTTCCGCTTTTCCTCTATCTCTTTCTGTCTCTCTCTCTCTCTCTCTCTCTCTCTCTCTCTCGCTCTTTCTTTCTCCCTACCTTCCTTTCATCCCTTCTCGTCTCTTTCTCCAGCGCGCTACCCCCGTCCCCTTCGCCGCTTCGGCGAATAGCGCGTGGCCTTTGCTCCCTTCTGGTACTATATATAGATTATATATATATATATATACGGTCTCCTTACTATCCTTTAGATATCGGTACGTGACGTCGCTTCTACCGCTGCAGTCTCCTCTTTTCTTATACCAAGGATGCAAAGATCAAAACTTGCCCTCTCATCTTTCTGCAGCCCTCTTCATACGCCCTCCTCTACTCCTTCTCTTTCTGCCCTTTGCCGTCTCCCTCTATTCGCGAAATCTTCCTCGAAC
>JACCIC010000039.1:692500-735000 GCA_018907035.1 Sycobia sp. Sy_11 | reverse complement strand
ATAGATTTGATATGGAAAATTTGTACTTTTAATCATCTCCGACGTTATAAAGATGTGTGTACATGAAATTAAAAAAAAAAATCAAAACAAGGTTCTATATGAAAAGATTACTTTTATATGTAAAAATCATGATCATAACGAGAAAATGACCGCACTTGAGCCAATAAGAAAGTTAAATATGCCGATGGAAGGCTAATATTCTAGTCGCCCTCTAATAGGCCTGAATTATACCGTAAAAACCTAAAATTGATTATTCTTTGTCTGAGCTTTGTTTCTCGTGCACAAAATAAAGTTAACGGACATTCACTTCGGTACGCCTGATTAGTCATCATATTTGAGCACAAACTTAAGCAGCATCGCTAAAAACGCCATTTACCGACAGTAAACATAAGCTGTAAGCTATCGAACAATTGAATTTTACGACAATTAGTTTCGACTTATTTATTGAAAGTAATTTTATATTTTGCATTTTAATCGCTATCAATACGGAATTTTGCCTCTAATGCTTAGCCCATTGAAATGAGATTATCCTGGAATAATATTGTCATCCATTAAAAAAGACCAAGATAATATCCATCTATATCAATCAAATATCAATTATCAATGACTCTTGGACAAAAAACAAACAGACCGAATTGCAAACTTTCACCTTTCGCGAAATTGTCGAAATTGCGCGCCGCTCTTCAAGCTGCTTTACTTACCTGCATCGCAGAGCTCGATAAAAATCAAAGCCTCGACTAATTAAATTACTCATCCCCCTCGTTCGCGTCCCTTTACGGGACGTTGAACGAAAAAAAAAAAAATAAATAAATAAAAAACAAATCCAACGGCCGGAAAACGAAAGCCCCCAATCCCACGGCCACGAAGCACTCGAGCGCCGAACGAGCTTCAGAAACATTCGCAGATGCACGTTGTCGGTATGTATAGATACGCGTGACAAACGAGTCCGCGCACTGGCGCTCCGTGCGCGTCCGATAAATATACGCCTCCCTCGCCGCCGCCCTTCCGCAACGAATTACGGGTGCGGGGCGCAGTAAACCATCGAGGAATATTACCCGCCCATCCCGCTGAAGTTAGCCCGGCTGTAAATCGGGCGCGCCGCGCGAAAACGACGCGAGCCTTCGGTCGGCGGCCGGCGGTCCATCCCGAGGCGGCTGATTTGTGCCCACGACGGCGCCGGTCTTTCAAACGCCAGCCGCAATGATCGGGCGTAGATCGCAGAGGGCGCGCCTAGATTTTCTCCGAATATAGTATTAGATATGCAGAGACGAGCGTCGCTTTGATCATGCCGCGTCCATTATCGATGACCCTCTGCGCGTATCGCACGCCCGTAGCGCACTCGCATCGGTAAAAGAAGGAACGACTTCATTGGGAACTCGAGTCGCTGTTGTGTCGTCTTGCGGCGAAAATCTTAATCTGAACTATCCCAGGCCGCTCAAACTATTAGAGCGATTCACTATTTATTTTTCATAGGGAATCGAAGAGTAATTACTATTAACTGTGCTAAAAATTGCATATTGCCGTTAAAAGTTCTCGGATAAGCAATGCATCGAAGATTGGGTATAGGCTAAAAATTACTAAAAGGTCTATAAAAGACTAGCTATAATATAATTACATATCTTTCCGATAGTCCAGTGTTACAGGTGCAAATACAGTGGCTAATATCTCACAATATCTCACAGTGTCTAGGTATCTCACAATTGATTTCACATGGTAATTTTTACGATTGATAGTACTAGTTGGGAAGCAGAAAACCATGCAATTGATATTAATACTATCATCAAATATTGGATTTTTACCACATTTAATTAGGAACTTGGCATGGATTCTGGTAA
The DNA here is from genome assembly GCA_018907035.1 of Sycobia sp. Sy_11. NCBI lineage: Eukaryota > Metazoa > Arthropoda > Insecta > Hymenoptera > Epichrysomallidae > Sycobia > Sycobia sp. Sy_11. The sequence continues at coordinate 733,165 of JACCIC010000039.1, read as the reverse complement.
TCTCTTATAACTTTCTTTCGCCATGATTTTTGCAAAGATGTAATTCCTTTTCCGCCAAAAAGTGACCGTTGCTTCGTATAAGCAATCCATTCGACGCCTTCAGAATGGACCATTTTTATTAGCCGTGCACAGATCGGGCACGCCCCCGCTCGAGTTCCCAATAGATAACGACGCATCAGTGCCGGTGTACGTATAGGGGACGATCGAGGGGGGGGGGAGAGGGGGGGGACGTCTAATTTTCTCGCCGCAGTCGTTGGCTCGCGTAAACGTACGTGCGCCTATTTACGCGTAAGACGAACGCGCAATGGGCGGCGCGCACAGCGAGCGCGAAATAACCCCGACGCGCTGCTTCCGGTCGTTCCGGCGCGGAGGGAGCAGCGTCGTCGATGGCGCATCAAGATTTACCTCTCTCCATCCCAACGCGTCGTTGCGACTTTGACATACTGCTCTCGAGGCGACATGGGATGAGGGCGGGGGGAGGGGGAGATGAAAGACAGACTGCCGGGGTGAGGTGTGTATATAGGGAGAGAGAGAGAGAGAGAGAGAGAGAGAGAGAGGGAGACGAAATTGCCTATACCGTCGGCTCGTACTCCCTCATTTGAATTTAGATTCGGCACCCTGTACGAGCGCCCCCGCCCCCGTACCTAATCCCCCCCCCAGCCATCTCGCCAGCGCGACTCTCCTGCGCAACACTCCTGTGTGGCTTCCGGTTCCGTATATATAATCAGACAAAGTATATCTCGGTTCCCTGGGAGAATGTGTTTATCCCCTTGTGTTTATTGGTTATATATATATATATATATATACACCATCGTCCGTATCGGCGGGAGGTTTTATTCGCGTCTGTTTACGATAGCGGATATACATTATTATTGTTGCTCTTATTGTTATTAGATTCCCCTTCAATGGCATCCAGCGATTATATGGGAGGCAATGTTTGAGCGTGAAAAATTTTATCGTGACAGATAAATTTTGTGATAAATTACATACAGTATATCACTTAATTAAATGGGGATTTATAGGCAAGGCTATATAAATTTACGTCGATAACGTGATTACCTTATTCTAATAAAATTATAACTGAGCTATTTAGCAAATAGTTACGGGGTTATCGGCAATTCGAATGCTTCGTTACAAAACAATTTACTTCGAATTTAATGGATTATACTTTGGAACATTTTAATATCATAAATATGTACGTCATTTAATATTTTTTAAATTGTTTAATGTTTAAATAGTGAAAGAAAATCAGATATTTTAATGGAAAAAAGGAATATCAATAATTTTAAAAATTCAATGAAATAGTATAGTCTACGATACATCCAACCTAAAGAAAATAATAGGAAAATTTTTACTTATCGGATAGAAACGTCCAAAAGTATTATCGGAAAATTTCCGTTAATAATTTTTGTATAATTTCAAATAATTTATTTGAGTAATTTCTAATCATGAAAATTATCTGAAAGCTTGACCGAGTTTAAACTAGATATTTTTCTCAGAATATTACGGATGAAAGCAGAAGTTTATATACGCATATATATATATAATCAAATCTAGAATTTTTAAACATAGTTTCTTAACTAATCTACCAAATGGTTTCTGCTAGGAGTGCGCATAGCTCACTATGTCTATACATTCAGGTTCCATTTTCCCCGGTAAAGTCATGCATTATATTTCCATTTCAAAGAGGATTTAATTTTAGCGCCGAGAAGATGATTAAAAAATATTTATGCATAATTGAATAAAATCTGTTGAGTAAATATTATCATAAACTATCACTTAATAATAAATGATGATTATAGATGATAATATATAATGAATGGAAATGTACCATTTCCCTATATTAAAGTAACCCTTTCATTTCATCGCACTTGATATCAATAAGCAGAAATCTATAAAAATCCACTCCAAAGGATGATGAATTCACTCTGGAAGCGATAAATTTTTAATTGTAACAATAGTCCCTTGGACGCCCCCCGTTAATTTTCAATTACCAATTAATACCTTTGAATTCCATTATTTTCGCGCAAAGCCCGTTATATCTCTATCCGCGCCAGCCGCTTCTTCGATAATCAACCGATATACAATTCGATCTTCAACCGCCTGGAAAGCCGTAAAATAAACCGCATGCTTGCGCTACTAGTTTGCGAAGTGCAAAGTTTCATCTCGAAAGCGGATCTCTATCTAAATTGCCAAAATCCATAGTGGCGCGAATTTCTATCACACATATTCCGGGATATTCAAAGAATGCTCCACGAGCTTAAAACTTTAGCACTCTGGCAAAAAGCTGAGCTATACCTTACGAACCGACTGGATATTTATTATTCGACTGAATTGATGGTCAATGGGAAATATATAGATCTTTATTATTGAGCAAGGGTTGTACGCATATTATGCGGAAAATTTACGTGAGATATTTAAATGACTGACCCCAATTTTGTCAATTTCCACAATTTCAGTAGTTCTGTAACGCAGGCACTTACATCAAATTTAACGAACTTCACAATAATCCATTGTTCTTTTTGCACTCGGGTACGGAGAATGGTACACTGATTGCGCACTGATCAATTGTCTCTTTACACTGGATTACAAAATTTATACTCAACGATTCGCCAAAAACGAAGCCCGGAAGTGCATACAATACAATTTACACAGAAAGAACGTGCATAGTTGCAAAAATAAGAACAAGCAAAAAATAATGAAACTTCCATTTCGAGAGTTCATGTACAAAAGTCGTTAAAAAGGCACGCAGCACTGCTGACTCTGGACCAGTTTTGCATACACATACTGCCGATGTACGTCTATATATGGTATTAAAAATCTTGTTTTCCCTCTCGATTCACCGAACTGCGAGCAAATATCATTTCAGCTTAGTGATTGGAAGACAGTGGTAGGGGATATGAAATCGATCGAAGCGCTCATGGTGGTCAAAATAATTTCAGCTCTTGGACTATTTTATATGCTGGCATTGTAATTGTTGCAAAAAAAATCAAATAAATCATTATTTTTATTGTGTTCTCGTTTATTAAGAAAATGAAAAATGAATTACTTAAGTTAATTACTTAAAATTTATATTTCTCCAAAAGTCGAGTGTAGAACAGATAAGACCATAAGCAGGACGATAGCTTTAAGCAAAATTGAAGTAGATATCCTAATATTGCTTTATCTTATTATGTCGGATCTGACATAGTATATCTGATATAGTTTTAGATATAGCTTTGGTATCGTTATTTGTATTATCCTATATATATTTCTGTAAAAGTAGTTCATATCTAGCATTGATACAGTTTTTTTCGCCTATGTTAGATGTATTTGTGTAAATGATTTCTATGAAGCATGTGTTATTTTGTCGGACAACACGATCCATTATTAATCGGCAGATAGGGACACGGTATATGCACGAAACGAATACAGAAAAAACTATTCACTGTCAAGCATTAGGGGAACAGGAAGGAAAAGACCGGTGGCCGTCTCCCGTATGGAAAATCGAAGAATTTATCTCGTCTCAGACCGGATTAACGGGAAAAACGATAGGTTATCTGCCCCCCCCCAGCCCACGTATAGACGTCTAGGTCGAAGAAAAGGAACGATGACACTGCCATTTGTAAGCTTTTCTCCCGGAGTTGTAATCGCGGATGAGGATCAGCCCGATGGATTTTTCGAGGACGTCGGGTACAATTTTGAACGAAGAGCACTCTCCTCTCTTTCACTGACATCTCATACCGATTTCCATTGTTGACCGCTCGTGCGGGCGAACGTAGTTAATTGAGCGTCGCTCTCTCGTCAAACTGCGTTCAATGTCAATTTTTTGCGTGCGTTGGTTCTGCTTCGTGGTATTTTTTTTTTATTATTTTTTTACCTATTTGCAACAGTTTCCAAACTTCTATTTCGTGCACTTAATTGGAAAACGAGGCAAATGCACACATAGATTGTTTATTATGATGAACTATAGTATGTGTCAATTACTTTACCAGCAAGCTTTGACAATAGTGATAAACCGAAGATTAATATTTACCTTTCCTATGGAGTAATGTCTACAATGAATTTCTATAAGACCAATTGTGTCCAAAATGTATACCAAAAAATTTTCATATAATAACTTTGGGATTGCTCAATTTTACCATCGAAATCTATTGCAAAATCATATTGCAAGCATTCGTGCTGTAGAGCATCTGATTGGGGAGGAGAAACTTCTAATACTCTCGACGATCTGAAGTCTTCTAAATCTAATTGTACCCATACATGAATCCAACTTGAACTTTCAAACATTCCCTTAATCTTGGTGTGACTTTTCAAGTTTGAAATACTTAGAACAAGTCCGCCATTTCTGAGTCGTCATGCCCGTCTATCGAATTCTGAGCAAGAATAAATTTACGTTTTGAATATCGGTCAGCGTTGAAGATAACTGAATGATCCAAGACTCAAGTTTCCTACGATAATCCAGACTTCTAAAATTGTCAGGATATCGGGTGGAGAAAAGACATTCGCTACTTGTGATTTTCTAACTTTTAGTGCCACAGAATTTCTAATTTATGCGCTCGAGTCATCCAAAATTTTGGAGGTATATCGTCGTTTGGATAATGTATGTGTAATGATACTTTGAATAATAATCAGGCATTGAATCGCCGTACAACCGGTGGCTATTCTCCATCAGAATCGGCCGTTATGCAAAGTATCTAAATTACCAGATAAGCCCCTGTATACTTGGATTGTTTAATTTACTACTACCAATGGCTTTTTAATTGATGCAGTGTCACAACATACACATTAATGCCCATAAAGCTTTGTCAATGAGTTATAAATTATAAAAAGTGTCGTCAGCATCGTGTCTTTTATAGACAGTATTTTAAATTATAGACACTGGTCCAGAAAATATGAACCTATATATGTATATATACACTTTATAAAACTTTATTAGCATTATGAATTTATCTTTTAGATTTTTGATACTTGCATGTTCATCAAAGTCCTTTTTACATTAAGCTTATTAAAAAAAAAAAAAGTATTCAAACTGTATGCGATAATATACATAGTTTTTGGAAATAATGGTGGAACAATGTATTGGACTTAATGGTAAGAATATTTTTCAATTCAAAGAAAAATTTGAAAAATTTCCATTTTACCTAGAACCTACGCAATATTTATATCACACATTAAGGATAGTTTCGGAGTTTTATGTCTTACCACTTACAGCTTGTAAAACTGTCCTGAAATTTTCAAAATTTATAAAACCCATTATACTGACTAATGTGTACATCAAATCTCGATATTACCGTACGACAAAATCGATTTTGGCACGCGCATTAACCGCGGAATCCCGTGTGGCTGCTGGAAATTTTTCAGGATGAAAATACCGAAGCAAAACTCTTTCCTCTTCTTGTTCCCTCCGCTCCACCAGCGCGCTTGAGCGGGAATGCCGTATTTCACTATCTTTTTGCTTAAACGGCAAGGTCCTCGGCTACCGCCCGCCGCGGCAATAAATGAGCGAGCGTGATAACGCGAGAGGCGGACCGGTAGGGCGTGGGGGGGAAGGGGGGAGCGAAGAAACATAACCGTGTTCGCGCTCGGTCGATTTAAGGCAAGAACCCGCTCCCTCTTCCTCCGTCCCTCTCCTCTCGATTTGAAGGAAAAATGTCGACGATTTTTACCGCCAAATCCGACGACGCGCGGAGCACCGAGAGGAAGCTATCGGCCGTATTAAATATAAACGGGAGAACCAGAATAAAAAAAAATAAACAAAAAAGAACGGAATTTCGAGCGACTGCCCGGAGAAAAATCGAGACCGACCACCGACACCGTTGTTGGAGCACTTTTCGGGGACCATCTCTCAGTATCGATCCCCAAACGTTTATTGCTGTATTGTGGTGCGGCATGGCAATGCGAATCTCGTTATTGCATCGATACACACACGCGCGCGCGCGCATAAGTGCGGGACGGGGACAGCGACGACTATGGGCGATTGTGGTACTGTAGCCGCAAGCGATTCCCTCCCCACCTTATCCCTGGCACTATTCCCACGCAATGCGTCGAACTGAAGCACGCGTTAAACGTTTCGCGGCGCCTGTCGTCGCCCGGTTAAAGACTTTATGGACCCTTTTTCCCCTGAAAGCCCGGTTAAAACCCTTTCGCTTAAACCTAGCGACGTCTCTGATACTTCTTATGTATGTATATATATGTGTATATATATATATATATATATATATATATATATACACATATACATATACATATACCTATACATATATACATACGCGAAAGACCTTTGCAATATTAGAACCGTAAAGGAGATTGAATTTGCCTCATTCTTCGCGCACTTTGCATAAAATAGTTTCCCATTTCGCGTTCTAAAGCGTCTAGCCCTCCTACTCTCTGTCTCCCTGTCTCTCTCTTTCTTTCTCTCTCTCTCTCTCTCTCACTCAATCTCCGATATTTCCCCGGTAGGATGGAATTATCCACTTTCACCATCCCCCGCGTATAGAGCAGGTCTAAATAAGTTTTTCAGTATAATTTTATAAGGGGGCGGTGACGAGTTCAAAAGGCTTTAAAAAAAAAGATGAATGTAATATTATTATGGAAAGCGCTTTTCAATGCAGTCGTCGAGGAGTTTTTCGATAAACAGTTTTACAGAAAGAGTGATTGCGAGGGCGAGTATAAATTTTTCAATATAAGCTTTATATAGTATTACAGATTGATCATGATAAGAAGAAAAAATAACCCCTCTTTCTTAATTTTAACTCTATTATGAGATAATAGAAAATACGCATTTTTATGTTCAAAATTTGATTATTTCAATTATTTCATCACTGGGGTTCTCGAATTTTTACACTATCTGATTTACTCAATGCTTCAACGCTGGAAAATTAGATATTCTTACATGTATTCTTGATGCAGCTCTTTAAAAGAGGACTTATTAATTTTATTAATAAATTATTCATTTTATAAATTTAAAGTAGAGCTATGTTAGATCAATTTACAATATTATAAGAACATCTGACGTTTAGTTAATTAGTGTTTGTGCCAACAATCCGTACCCATTGGACACGGTTCATTGTTGATGAAAGCAAAAAAATATAACACGTTTCCTGAACAAACTGAAAATATGATTCAATACGCTTTATATTTCACAATTGTCTCTCATTTCTCTGTACGCAGTAACGCAGCGGAAACCGCGACTCGGTCCAGTATATAATTGCGGCCAAGTTGCTCCGACGGCGCAAATCAGGAGGCAAAAAGCCCAGGCTCTGCTCCCCTTCTTGTGCTCGACGGAGCGCGCAACGAATCCCAACCACAAAAAAAAAGGGGACGTACGAAAACTAAGGACGTGGAAAAAAGAAAAGGGTCAAGTGAAAGAGAGAGAGAGAGAGAGAGAGAGAGAGAGAGAGAGAGAGGAGCTTCGGGCCAATGAGGCTGAAAGAGTTGCATCGCAGCAGAGATATATCGTCGTGCATCTATATCTGCTGGTCTGCGAGCAGCGGCGAGCGCGGGTGGCCCAACGATTTATTTCTATAGGTACAATCTGCTGCTGTTGCTGCTGCTGCTGCTGCTGCTGCTGCTGCTGCTGCCCCGTGAAATAAAGTGTTTCGCGAACTAAGGAGAGGGGGCACGGGGCAAGGAGGGACCGCGCGAGCAGGGGCAAGATAGAGGCGAGATATCGCTCCCTATTTGTTTCGGCGCGAGCGCGCGGAAAGGATGCGAGCAGTGAGAGTAAACGAAGCGGGCCATTGGATGGTGGGGAGTGAGGGAGAGAGAGAGAGAGAGGAGTAGGGGTTAAAGGAAAAGCCCTCAAGAGAGTAGTCACCGTGGCGGACGCCTTCCAAATTGATACGTGACCGAGTTCTTATAAAATGCCAGCGCGGCCCCGTGTGAAGTGAAACGCGGCGGGCAGAGGCGAAGGTACGTGGGTCACCGGAAAATTGCGAAGCAACAGCGTGGAAAAGTTGCGCATCCGACGCCCGGAATGTCGGCCTGACTTTATTTAACGCGCGCTCGGGGCAGCCGTGACGTGAAGGGTCGATTCGTCAAATGAAAATTGCGCCGGTCTCGTATGCGAGACTAGATGGGAATTGTTATATCCGGCTATGTTCTCGTGAAAGAATATGATCCGGACATTTTAGCGATGCAGTGAAGAGAATTTTCACCATCGAATTTTACGATATTCAGAATCACCCTCCAGTACAGTCGAATCGCTCGAAATCGGCGTCCAGTTATATTTGTAAGGCTTCAGATTTTCTCCCTCACAAAGCAAATATTTCTGCATTTCGAAAGTTCTAGGTTATAGGTTGTCATATAGCTTATAATACTTTAAACACATACTGTTCATGTAAAAATTAATAATGATTAAATTAGCCAATTAGAGAATCTAATAAATAGTTGAAAATTCAAATAATATCTGTCTCTCTATATTCTTCAAACATCGCTCTGTGCTGTAATGCAATTTGATAGATTTCACGTAATAATCGATTGCTGATCGTCATTAAGTGCGATTAGTTTACTGCTTTGTGTAGCGCGTCAATCGTTGTCGTAACTTGCCACGTAACGCGCGCAGTCTCTGCTCAACAACGGAAGCTTTATTCCTATAAATCGTTAGTGGCGGCGAAGAGGGGGGGGGAGGCTAGAATTCGGTTCTCTTCCCCCCGCGCACGCAAACGCGTCACGTTTCGCAATTGATTTTCTAATTACTCTCCTCGACCCCGTTGGCACTCGCTTTCTTTCTCGCAAAGTGCGAGCGCGATGAATACGAATAACCACGTGACTAACTGGTATTGTTATCTAATAACTGAGAACCATGTACTTTATGAGAAAATCTATATGTTAATCATAATTGATCGATTATCTTTTTTTTAAACGTTTTAATTATTTGAAAAGGGAAGTATCGTATTGATATTGTATTTATATTCATCATAATAATAGAAATGTTTATTATATGATTATACACGTTCTGCCACGTAGTGTAAACAATCATACATTAAGCATATGTACAAGCTTCAAAAATAACGGCATGAGCATTATGCAAGTCATGTTTATAATTAATGATTAATTAATATTTCCTATTCATTCATTTACGCTAAGATATTTGAAAATAATAACATTTACGTTTGTTATTGTTACCTGTGCAATTTTCTAATTAAGACACATTTAACAAACAAACACAATTATAAGAATAATTTATTCGAAACACCAATGTCCGTGAAATAATACTACAAATTATAATTAAAAAAAAAAAAAAGAAAAACATAATTCCCCCTTTTGGCCAGCCCACGTTCGTCGATCAATTTCTCGGTATCCCCTGCAGCATAAGGAGCGCGGAGCGTCTATAGAGAAGAACGCAAAGAACAGGGAGAATGGGTTAAAAAAATTTCCGACCAAAATGATGGGATGGCTGAAGCATTAATAAAAGGCGGATATCTATGCATGCATGTATGTACGTACGTATGTATGTATGTGTGTACGTATGTGTACACACGCGCATATATTCTAAATGAAAAGGCGAGGAGCGAGCGAAGAAAAGCCAAGAAGAAGAAGAAGAAGAGGGAGTATCCAGTGAAGCCATATATATATGCATCTTCGAGGAAAAAGTCGAAGGGGGACGTACCCGCGTACCCGCGGGGTTGGATGAGATAAAATAGAGGCGAAAAGGCGCGCGGCGCGGGGGTTGGGGATTTTATATGCGAGGGACGCGCGGGGAAGTTCTCGACGGAATGGAGAAAGAATAGCGGATATGGAGGGGCGCGGCGGCGGGATGGCGGATGGGGGAGGCGGCGGGCGGCCCGGTATTAGGGTGCACCGGGCGACACGTTACTATTTCTAGCTTAGGCGCGCGACCGAGCGAGCGATACAGGACCTGCAGGGCAATTTTCGCAGACGGCGAAAAGCCGCGAGAATGGCCTGGGTGGAGATGGGGAGGGAGTGGGGGTGGGCGAGACGCATCTTCGTATTGCGGATATTTTCCGGAACACGCGAGCCGATAAAGGAGATCGAGTGCTTTGTTCATGCAAATGCGCCCTGGTTCCTCCCCCCGCTCGCATTCTCTGCGCTGCTCGCTCTCTTTCTCTCTCTCTCTCTCTCTCTCTCTCTCTCTCTCTCTCTCTCTCTCTCTGCTTCTCTTTTCACTCGCTATTTTCTCTGCCGTTCCTTAAAATTAGGCGCCTGCCCATCATTTTGGATTTTCGAACGTGCAATCGAAATTCCTTTGTGATACATTCAAGACAATTATGAGTGGTAAGAGCTAACAAACAAATAGTGGACCATACATTAATGATCGTAAAATTGTCGATATTTATAGGAATTATAGATTTGCGCTGGCCGTTACATTCGATTTCTCGACAACGATCGTTTTTGTTTACTACTAGACTAACTTAGTTTAGTCTGATCTTGCGGTTGGACAAATCATATTGAAAACGAAGAAGTTAATAATGCAGTGTTGTGGTTGATTTTTATCTTCTCTTCATATTACAGATTTGCGCTCATTATCGATCTTTTGCAAAATCCCATCTTTAGACATTAGAGCTTTTTTTTGACATCGTCGTTCTGAAAATACTCTTACCTTCCTCAATGAATTAATGTAGTTCAAATAATGCGAGACACGAAATTATCATTGTGCCTTCAATAATAAAAATAGCATAGTAATGATATTGATTATTTACTGATCAATACACAATGCATATATGCCGACGATGTAATGTACTGCCATAATTCATAGTGCGATAAATAGTTTAACGTTATAATCAATAATTATTACTCGCTCGTCGAATAAAAATACTTTCAATATTAATGCAAACACAATACAAAGGAATGGAATATAGGCGTAAGAGGCTCCATAAAATAATTCAGATGTACTATTAATGGCCATTGCGCTCTGATGGGATGGAATAGTATTGGATTATGCTTGGAGCTATTTTATAAGCAGTAAGTATCCCCTGGTAAGGAGAAGCAATGTATTAATACAGCTAAGAAGTATTTCTCGCGCCTGATGCTATCACAGTAAGTTTAGGCTCATCAAAACAGTGATTTTACTTTTCTTTGTTGGGACATTCCAACACATTATCTCTTTATGCAAATTACACAATATTTTGTCCTAATAATAAAGGCTAATTAGGATACTATATATATAGATCTAGCAAGATCAATTTTATAGAAAAATTAATCTGAATATTCGATAAATAATTTCAACTATAATAAGGATAATCTTAATTGCAAACTAAGAAAATATCTTCATTCTTTAGACTTGATTAGATAAATAAAATGCAACTTCTAAAATTCATCTTCCGCATTCTTGTAAACTTTTCATTTGAACTCGACTTCGTACAAATGTGTTTGTTATGTATTGCGTTTTTCCTATATTTAGTTTCAAGTAGACTTGGATCATTGTACTCAATCGGTGCACACTTGCTTTATCTTATATGAGCCCTATTATGCATTTTGTTAGACCATTTTAGACCTTATCACTCACAGTGGACTTGCTCCAACCGTTCCCTATCATTCGACTAAGTTCTAAAAATTTTTCAAGTGAGCCACGACATCATATATATATATATATATATATATATATATATATATATATATATATATATATATATACATACATAAGTGCGAAGCGCAAAAACAGCCGAAGGAAAAGAATAGAAACAGAGAAGAAAAGAGAGCCCGTGCAAAGGCTTACAGAGGACAGTCACAAGTCCGCCAATTTGGAGCCGCCAATAGTCGACATCCATATATGCATGGGATGTCTCATTTCTCTCTCTCGCTCTCTCTCTTGCACACACTCCCTCTCTCTCTCTCTCTCTCTCTCTCCTCCCTCACCCCCCTCTCTTCCTCCCTCACTCTTTCTCGCTCTCTCTCTCTCCCTCTCCTCTCTCTCTCCCTCCCTCTCTCCCTCCCTCCTCTCTCTCTCTGTCTCGCGCACGTTCGTACACTGGAGCGCGAGAACTGCAGCTCGCAAGCAGTACCTACATACCCACGTATCGCGTCGTTTTGCTTATTTTCCGCGCCTGCAAACGTGCGCGGTAATACATGTATGCGCGAGCGCGCGCGGCCCAAAAAATATTCGCCGTCGACGAGGCGGAAGACGAAATCGCCCGGCGTAACGATTATGCTGTTTCCTCTCTCGTTTTCTCGGCGCGTAAAAGGCGTCGCGCTCGCGAGCATCTCGCGTCACGCCCAAAAAAAAAAAAAAACGAAAAAAAAGAGGAGCATTGGCGAAGAGAGAGGAGTCTTTTCGTACGCACGCACACATAAAGCTATATGCATAGAGGGAAAAGGAGAAAGAGAGAGAAGTCGGGGGAGAGGGGGGGTTCCACAGAATTAGCCGGTTCTTTTTATAGATACAAATTCGCGCGCACGTGCATTTTTTCCAGGCTCTCGTTGTCCCGTGCCCGCTGTACTGGTCGTGGAAGGACGGAGGGGGGCAGGAACAAACATGGGTCAATTCCGTTTCACTCGCGTACGACGCCCGCGCGCGCGCGCGAGCGCGACGACGACGACGACTCAGTTAAAAGTTCATCCGTTCGAGCGGCACGGCGCTGCGCCCAGCTGTACGTGTATATATAATATGCCACGGGGGGCGAGCATTAGTGGGTCTGGAGGAGAGTGAGAAATATTGGAGGAAAGAGAGAGAGAGAGAGAGAGAGAAAGAGAGAGAGTAGAAGAAGGAGTAAAAGCGGACCTTAAGCTCATCCGAGCTCCTTAGACGTCGCAGTCGCCTTTGCGTCTCGACAAAGAAGAGGAGGGGGGGGTCGATGGACTCTCGCGCGGCGCTTTTATTATTCCCCCGCGCGCACAACTTCAGCGGCTGCTCGCGCGAATAATGGCCAGCGCGACCGTCGGTCTGCGGCGCGCGGTACCGAGAGATAGAGATAGAGGGATACAACGGTGTATGTGCATATATATATATATATATATATATATATATATAATATATATAGGGCCAGGATGAGGAGAAAAAGGCCGCAGATAACCGTGGCCGCGACGGCACACAAAGAGAGAGAGAGAGAGAGAGAGATGAGAGAGAGAGAGAGAAGAGTGAGGGAGAGACAGAGAAAGAGTGCGTACAAGGGCTCGGCTTAATATTCCATTCTGGCAAAGCCGTATATATATATATATATATAGGTTGTTGCATATCGCTCGAGTCGTCTTTGTGCAACATTTATTTCGGATTCAAATTCACGCGCTCTAAGAGCCTCTCTCTCTCTCTCTCTCTCTCTCTCTCTGCCTCACTATCTCGCCGTCCGTTTTGCCCGTCTTTCACCGAGGCGGGCCATATACGGGACCGCGCCGCGCGAGAGAGCACGGACTCTGCGCTGCCATCGTCGTCGTCCCACCGCGATAATGGGATTAATTTTGAAGCTCTCTGTCCCTCTCACCCTCCTCCTCTCGTCCCTCCAGCGCCCGTCTCCCGCGGATACGTGGCTTAATTCATTATGTAATTTTATCTGCGGGCGCGGTCGCGCGGCCGTGATTTTTTAGAGCCCCCGGGCGAAAAGGTTGAGCCGCGCGGCGATATCTTTTCGCCCCCTCCCCCTTCCCGGGTCTTCCTTTTTGTACTCGGCGCCGAAACTGCAGCGGCCCAGCGCGCGCGTAAAAGGAATTTTGCGAGCACCGCGTGTTTACGGTGAGGGGGGGGGGAGGGGCTCGACGCAGCTCTTCCTCTTCTTTTTTTTTTTCCTGTCCTTTCGCGGCCGCGCCATCAAGGCAAATGACTTTACATTTTCTCCATCCACCGCGGGAGATACGCGCGAGACTTTGGGCTTTGGCTTTGAAGGGAAAACTGTATATAGAGCGAGAGAGAGAGAGAGAGAGGGGGGGGAGGGAGCTGAGCCACCACCGTGGCAGGCTTAGATGAAAAAAAGATAGCCGGCCGTTGCAACTATTTACACTGAAACTAGCCCCGGACTTTCCAAAGAGAATCATTAATCAGTATGGGATGGGCGCTTTGATCGCGACAGTCTGCCTGGCGCGTGGTTAGGTGGGTGGGAAGGGAGGGATCGATGTATACACGATACCCGCTCGAGTCGCAGCGAAAACAGCGAGGGTAAATGCGCAAAATGTACGAGGCGAAGACTGCTCTCGACTTTGTTCTCACGAAAAGTTGTCCTTTGTCCCGACGGACGAGATCGAAAAGCCTCGAACGTAGCATCGACTGGAATTATTCACGAGTCCGAAGCTCTCGGCAATCGTGACGTGCGCGTTGAGGAAGGAAAATTTTTTCGTTTAAAATTTTCGAATTGCTCCCAGATTCCATTTTATGGCTTTCGATGAAACGACATCACAAATAGATATCATGCCAAAGAGCCAAGTTGTATATATATCGTTAATAAGTAACAGCATTTCAGCTCTCGATCATTAGTCTCGACACTCCCGCCAGTAGGTTACGTCTAACTTTAGTCCCGCATCTACTGATCTTTCTCGAAGTCCTTTAAAAATATTTCGAGAATATTTTATTAAAATTTTAGAAAATATTTTGTTCGAAGATTCGTGAAACATTTGAAAAAATTTTTCCTAAAAATCTCTCGAACAAAATAGTTTACAACGTTTAGCCAATGCTTTCGTGAAACATTTTTTTCAAACCTTTGAAAAGCGCTACTTTTAAAATCTGTCAATAAAAGTTGTTGGCCGTTAGACGGCGAAGACGTTTTTTGTCGCACGGTCAATAGCTTTTATATCTCGTTAGATTATTCTATGTATATATCGCAAAAGTACATCCACCTCTGGTAGTGAAGGAATCCATTAAAGCAAAATTTTTATCCGTGCATAATGCGGTTCAAAGAGTATGAATTATAAAACTTCGTTAATAATTTCGTGCAGTCGGAAGTTCGGAACTCGAATTTTGTTTAAAATTATGGAAAATATAGATCTTACGAAAGTACTTTAAATTTTTTCGAAAATCTATTATCATATTTTTAAATTTAAAAATGCTCAAACTATAGATATCTAAGAAGTTTTATTAGATAGTTGCCCATTATACACGATAATTCGATGTTTTTCGAATTGTTAATTTACAGTTCCGGACACTGATTCAACTTTCTTTTTTTCTATGTGTATTAATCGTATTAAACATTTTAATACCCACAGTATAATGAAAAGGTAGGTATTGTATAATAATTGGATAAAACTTTATCAAAATTTGCATAATAACAATTAGAAAAGTACCAGCCGCGCGCATTACGCTGACCCCAGCGAGGATACCTGAGAAATTGGAATTAAAAAAACTTTCCCGCTCTTTTGAGTTCTGTGAAATTCCAACGGAAGAATTTCTATTAATGTAACTTCTATTTGAACAATATCTTAATAACGGAAGTGTCCCTGTATTTATAGGGGTTATTTTATATTACGTATTATTTACCGGCTTATAAACAGGACGTTATGCATTCCGTCTCATTACTTAAATTTGGCTTTTATTTACTTTTTTTCCCACGCCTGCATCTCGGCTAAACTAACGTTTTACCCGCCCCTTTTGACTCTCCTTCTACGTCCGAAAGATGTACAATACATATATATATATATATATATATATATATATATATATATATATATATATATATAAACGAGCTTAAGGCGCCTCGTACATCGCGAATCGATCAGTCTCACTAGGAGATGTCGAAAAATCGCTAAAGGGAGACAGAGAGGCTATAGAGGGAGCGAGGATCCTTCAGCGGCTCGCGGAACCGACGACAAGAAGTATAACGAAAGTTCGGTAAAGGGAAGATATAATACTCCCCTCTCTCTCTCTCTCTCTCTCTCTCTCTCTCTCTCTCTCTCTCTCTCTCTCTCTCTCTCTGTCTCTCTCTTTCTCCCCTCTCCTCTCCCTTTCGCCGAGGATCAGCTGATAATTGATCGCAGGCCAGAGGCGTAAACACTCGGTTATATATTGATTGATGGATTTTTATCGAGCGCGCGAGAAGGAGATGGAGCGGGCGCCGCTCTCTCGAAAGTGCCCCATCGTTCCCGCTAATAACTCTCCGATTCCTTTGCCTTTCCTCTCGATCGCCCATCTATTTTTTTCTCGTTCCCCTTTTGCTTTTTCTTTGCTGTTTAAGCTTCGCCAACCGGCTTATAATTGACGTTTCGACGAGTTGCAGTCCATCTATATGTAGATTTATATACAAAAGAGCAGTAATCCCAATTGATAAACAAAAGTACCACTGTTAAGAGAGCAGCAGTGTCGAGAGGAGGCCACTTGACCCGGATCACGTCGAGCGGAAATTATCTCGCGATGCTCGAAATCTTTTTTCTCCCTTTCTGTTCTTCCCCTCAGTCCCCTAATCCCCCTCCGCCCAACTCGTTCTCTCTCTCTCCCTCACTCTTTTTCTCCTTCTCTCCACGCATTCTGTTTCGCTCGCGCTTCGTTACGCGCGGGGCGCGCAAAAAACGATGTGCGCCGCGATATCGGACGGAGCGCGCTGCAGCTGCAGCGGCGGCGGCGGCGGCATCAGCAGCAACAGCGGCAGCCTCGGCTGTAACACTGGCGGGGGCGAAGAAAATTGAAAAATGCTCGAATCCCGGAAACGAGCGAACGGGGCAATTGCAGAGCGCAGTAGGTGCCCTATATCGTATGGGATTTCGTAAAAATAGCCGGTGCGAGAGCTGATGGCGGAGTGGGGAGGTAAAGGGAGAGAGAGAGGGGGAGGGAGAAAGAGAAAGAAGGATGATGAATGTATATAGAGAGCGGTAGTGGCTTTTCGAGCAGTTTTTATTTTTTGCGTCCGAGCTTTTTCTCTGTCTTTCCGTCTCGCTTTTTCTTCCATCAACCGTGGCTATCTATCTCGCTGTCTCGGTCCTTTGCGGAACCAGCTCCCTGTCCCCTCTCTCTCTCTCTCTCTCTCTCTCTCTCTTTCACCCACAATTGCCATTACAAAAATGATGGATGCATCGGCCCACATTTATATATACGCACACACTCGTGTACACGCGCGGGGCTCGATGGACCGACCAAAATTGCCGAATCATCGGACCTTTATTTTTCATACTCGCGTTATACATCAATATTTACATCTGAGATGACAGATACGCCGCCCCCACCCCCTCTTTTTTTAAACCCAAGCGCGTGCGAGCGAGCGAACCGGAATCTGCGCTACCTATGTACGGCGGCGATGATGCAACTCCACCGATCGCCCGGGGCTCGCTGTTTTTTTTTCTCCTCTACTTTTTGTCTTTCACTGATGCGTCCCCCTTCCCCGTCATACGTCCAAATTCTGCGCGGTTATTGTTCTAGTCCGGAATTTGGATCGTATAATCTATTGTCGTTCGATCGTAAACAATTGACAAAAGATTTCGTTTTCGATACAAATAAATGTATTTCCAGGGGCACTGAATCACGTTAATATATATATATATAGTTAAAAATCGCACTGATGCTAAAGCGGAAACAATGCATCGCTATATTTGCATCAACGTTCGACCTCTGGATTAAAGCGCATAACTAAAGTTTAATAGTTTAACATAAAGGACTCGGTAAGCTCGGAATGTACGTTCGTCGGGAATGATTTTTAGAAGTTTGATGTCAATTTTTACGGACGCCGCAAGAAGAATTATAATTTAATCTTCTCCTCTATTTTTGATTACTTCTACTCCATTCTAATTTGCTAGAGAGTTTCGAGTGCTTTTATTAAATGGTCTGAAAATCCGAGCATATATTGCAATTGTCATGATCAAATATTCTAAACAAAAACTTAACAATCAATTTTCAGTTCCGTAGCGTTTGACGAAATTAGATGAAAGTTTTTAACAATCTAATAATAATGGGGTTATGATTGTACTCAAGTACAATTAGCAATAACATAATGTTTTCAATTATTAATTCAACTCCCTCTTATTCGTTTTCAATAAATTTGCCTCGTTCCATTATCTATCGTTCAATTTATCATTAGAGTCGCCTAGATTCCTTAACGCATTAAAGCAAGAGCATCGTGCATACATTGTTGCTCTTAATTCCAAGTCTCTCGATCCACGAAAGAGATGATCCCCTCCCTTTACCCGTCGTCACGGCCGCGCAAATCCCGGACGGTCCTCGGATACGAAGAACGCGGCAACTTTGATTAGTTCAGCGCTAGGTGGATATACGGAGAGCCAGGCGAAAGCGGCAACAATCCACAGATTTTGAACGAAAGTCGGCGTGTCGTTTTCAACGGGGCTTTTCGCCCCCCCCCCCACACACACCCTCCCCCAGCGGCCGAACTTTACGGTGGGAGCGTGGAAAAGGACGGTTAGTCGGGGGTGGAAGGGGAAGATTTTCCTCGATACCCCGCGGGGCCGAAACGGCCAGAGAGGACGAAAGCCCCGAGTCAAGGAGCCGAAGGCAAAGCACCGCAGCGGAGATAATAGAGGAGAGGAGGCTGTTGCGACGACGAGAAAATACCTCGTTCTATTTCTCTCTCTCTCTCTCTCTCTCTCTCTCTCTCTCTCTCTCTCTTTCTCCTTCACGTATACGGACACGCACGCGCGCACACACTTTATCTTCCCGTGCATGTCGTATCTCTTGCTCGCCGTTCACGGTGATAAAGATAAGGGAAGAACGAAGAGAACGCGAGAGGGGTTAGGGGACAGGGGGCCAGACCCAAATCCGTTATGGCTTTTTCGGGCAGCTCGTTATCGAGGACCTCTACGCGCTATCTTCTTCTCTACATATATATATACACACACACGAGAAGGCTGTTCTTCTTTCGGTGAGCGGCTAAGTGTCCTTATATACGAGCGCCCGCGGGGTACATAGAGCGCACCGCGCAAACCGCGGGCAAAAGCCACGGGAAAGACGAAGGGGGAGGAGGGAGCGAAAGTAAATCCGTAATTGCGACGAATGGCGCACCGGGGTTGGGGGGGGCAGAGGAGAGGGAGCGTGGCTGGGAGACAGTTTTACCGCTCTCCGCGTCACAAGGTCCGAAACACCTTGGCGCGGAAACCGGGCGGTGGCGGACGGTGGTGAGCGGGGGGGGGTGGGGGCGAGCCGGCCGACCAGTCCCTTTTTCTTTCCCACGCGGGCGAGGAGTGAGATAGAGCGTGAGAGAGAGAGAGAGAGAGGGGGGCGGGAGAGTGAGACGGAGACACGGAGGTTTATGTACTCGTTTGTGAGCGAGCGCACGCTGGGAAGTAATTAAATTTCGCGGCCGAGAGGAGACGTCTCCCCGGCGGCGGCGCGGCGGCAAAGGATCATATAATTGTAGCGCGTCGCGGCCGCGGTCGAGGAAGCCAAGCAGTCTTAACTCTCACCCCGCTCTCCGACGAGCCGCCGAGCCAGCTTCCCCGGCCACGCTCTCCTCGCTGTTTCCTTTGCAATGGCTTCGCCGGAAAACTCGGGCGGAAGACTGCCGCGGCTTTGCCGGCTTTCTCCTCCACCCCCCCCCCGTCAGCCCGCCACCACCCCTACCGTGTACCATCAACCATCCCACCCCCTCCCCCGTCTTTCTCTTTCTCGAGGCGCTCGGCCGCGCGCGCAATTAACTCGGGACAGGAAAGTTCGGGTGAAATTTGAAACTTCGGCATTGGAAAGGTATTAGGGAAAGTCACCGCCGGCGCGCCTGCCGAAGGGGCCCGGGGGGTGGGAAGGGGGATTGCGCGAGGCCGATAACAACGCGCGGGCATCTGCGAATAAACGAATTAAACTCTCGTTCTCGGTGACCCCACCGTTCACCATCCCCCTCCCTGCGCCGCACTCCACCTACCTCATTAGTCGTGGCGCAATTTGCGCGAAACTCGATACGGGCGGGAGAACTTGTATAATATATATACATATGTATATTATATATATATATATATATATATATATATATATATATATATATATAAACGTTCTCTAAAATTCAGACAGTGAAAATATTGCTTCACAAAGGTGATCACGAAAAAGTAGTTATCTTACACCCTGGTCACTTGCTGATTCAATCTTCTGAGACTCGAAAATATCATTCCAACGTAAACAGGGTGGTTTGAATCGCCGGGGATGTTAATGTATTACAAAGCATAACTTAGCGACCTTTGCTTTTGTGCGGGGTGGTTTGCATCGTCCGTAAATAAGAGCTGACGATAATTACGACTGCCTCTGTTTGCCACTAGGCGGCGATGCGCTCCATTTCACGTAAGCACATCAAAATATTCGTTGTCGATTATATAACTAGAACGTAATCCCATCTGACCACCAGCGTATCAGCTCTTGGATTAGTATCCTTTCGTCGGAAAGTCGATTTACTTAAAAGTAATTTTCTCAGCGCTATCGGGTGAATTTTCACAGTATTTTTTTTAATTTATGGAAGTATTTTTGTTATGTAGTATTTTTGTTAGAACACTTCGCAACATAATGATGTAAGAAATATTATGAGATTTTTTAAAAATAAATTAACACAAGCGTAGGCAAAATAACTAATTGATATCTTTGTATTATATTTTCAAAAATAAAAAATTTTTTTAAGCATGATGAAAATCATAAGTTTAAATATTCTCTGCTTTAGGAAGTCTTTCATTTCGCCGCACCAAAGGATCATTGAAAGCTGCCTTTAAGAGCATTCTTGAACATTCGCTCTATGTAAAATACCTATATAGCTAAAATTATCTTGGTCTTGCCTGAATACTTTAATTCAGACGTATAATCAAGTGAAAGGCTTGATTTTTCTCACCTCTCTGACCCGATAGATGTGGCAGTAGGCACGACGTTAACCGAAACATTTCATCTTTCCCGCAGTAGCGGTACCATCGCCAATTCCTGATACCGGGACGCTGAAATCCCATTTCCAAATCAGGGCGAAGGGGGATGGAGGGGCGAAGAAAGTAGGGAGTCTTCGAGCGGGAGGAGTGACGATCAATAGGGCGATGTTGCAGACACCGTGGGGAGACGGGCGACGCGAATTGGGATGGGGAATGGGAGGCGTAAAAGAGCGAGGGAGATAGAGAGGGTGACGCGCAGAGGGGAGACAAAGTGACGGGGCTTCTTCTAAATGCAAATCTGCGTCTAAGGGCCCCGGAGTCTGCATGTATGTACCCGAACGCGCACGCGCGCAGGCACGCAGATCGAGCCGAGAAGCAGAGCTCGAGAGAACGGACGAGCCGCCGGATGGCCGGAGGCGGGGGGGGGCGAGGGGGTGTCGGAGACCGCGACAATTTGTCGCGCGCGGCAGCCCTCGTTATCCGCGAACGCCCCGGCGGCGGGGGGGAGAGGAGGGGCAATCCATTCCGCGGGAAGCAGCCAGGAGGAGGAGGTGGAGGGGGAGGAGCGCCAGCGAGCCATCATCTCGGACACGGGCGCATTTCCATAAATCCCTCGTTAATGACAATGCAATTATTTCCCCGCGACGTGAGAGCGCGCGCGATTTTCTCCCCGTTCCGCGGTGCCGCGGCGGCCGTCGCTGTTGCCCCCCGCCCCTTCGCAGCCGATGTTTCGCCGACGCGTCTATCGTATACGTACGCGTGTGGAGTACGTCGCTCTCTCTTTTTTTTTTTTTTTGAACGGAAGGTACGAGTCTATTGCTACTTTTGTTTTTGTTAGTGCGCCCGCTGCACGTCCCTCGGTCGCGCATGTATATGCGATTTTTTAAAAAGGAAGCGCCAATTCGTATGAGGATTTTATGCAAAGGTCTACTGGGACACGTATATATATATATATATATATATATATATATATATATATATATATATATATATATATATATAAGAGATCGAGTCATTCCAGAACCCTTCTATCTACAATATTCTGCCGAGCTTGTATCTCTGAATAAAGAATCCTACCTTTAATTTCGCATTAGCTCTTTATAATGTGAATGAAGCTATGTGCCTCCTCTCACTCTCTCTCTCTCTCTCTCTCTCTCTCTCTCTCTCTCTCTCTTTCTCTCCCTCTCCCTCTCTTTCTCTCTCCCTCTCTGATTTTCTCTCCATACCCGTGAGTGCGCAAATGGATTTTTTCCGCAGAAACCCTTGGTATAGTTAAATAAAACAGAAAACAAAATTGGAAAAAAAACTAGCAGAAACTGCATTTCAAGCTCCAATGGCTTCGCAGCATCCCTTTCTCCTCGTTTATTTGTTTGTTTTTTCTAGTTCTGTTTATATATAGACCCCTCCCGAATTTTATCGTTATTCCGGGTGTATATATATATATATATATATATATATATATATATATATCGGTGCAAAAATAAATGGCTCCAAATTCTGCTGGCCTGAAAAAAATAGTACATCAGCGCGCAAAGAAAGATATCGGGAACAAGGTATGTACCGTCATCGTTGCGGAAAGTGCAAAACCGAAAAAAAGAGAGGTAAAAAATTTGACAAAGAGGAAACGCGCAACGCGCGCGAATGTTCTATAGTTAAATGCGCCAGTAGGTGTCCGATAGATATATATATGTATGTAGACATTCTCCAATAATTTTTGCCCTCTGCTCTCCGTGAAAAGAGTGAATTATGAGGCTATCTGTATATACGCGCGTCTCCTCTCAAACAACCCCCCCCCCTCGACCTTTCTCATCAGAGCAAACCTTTTTTTCCCTCATTCCCACCTCTGCGCTGATTATAAACCCAGCTCGCCCTTCGCTCTCTATATATCTATACAGCTAAACACTTCTTTCCGCGTCCGGCGCTGAACTCGTTCGCCATCTCCCTGTTTTTCATCTCCGCTTTCTTGCTATATATATATATATTTTTTTTTCTCAATCAACTCTCGCTTCTTTTGCCGTCTCATCGAAACCATCGCCAAAGCCGAGGCGAAATCCGACGCGTCCTCAAGGAATCTTGAATGAACGATCGGTGCAGCTCTTGTCTCTCCCACCCCCTCACTCTCTCTCTCTCTCTCTCTCTCTCTCTCTCTCTCTCTCTCTCTCTCTCTTACTCCTGCCTATTAGTACCCAAGTCCAGTTCCATATAGATTCTCGAAATAAGAGAGAGAGAGAGAGAGAGAGAGATGCAGCAGGCACACAGAGGTCCCCGCTCCGCAATTACCATTAGGATAAATACCCTCAAACGACGATGGGACGACCACCTCTACCCTCGATCCCCTCTACGAGTTTCTTTCTCACTGTATCTTCGATATATATATATATACTTACCAGTCTTATCAGTCCCCTCAACGAGCTACAATTTTTTTCTCCCTCCCTTCCCCCCGCCACCCTCCGCAATCGCTCTATCCTCGTCTCTAGTCTACCGGCAACCCCCACCACCCTCTTCCCTTCCCCTGTTGTTCTCCCTCAACAGACTCGCGCCCCCTCTACACTCATTTTTTCTTCCCTCTTCTCGCTCCTCTATTTTCTTTTTGCCTTCTTATTTTTACGCCCCCCCTCCTCCTTCCGCCGCGCACCCCCGCCCCGCCGAACCCCGACGAACGCGCCGATGGGATACACGTCCCGGCGAGGGTTCGCGCCCGCGCGGCACCTTTCGGAGAGGATTAAAAGGAGCCGGGGAGGCGAGAGACGCCCGACGTCGGCCTCGAGGATTTAATGAAAAGCGATCGCGCGTCGAGGAGACGGCAGGCGCGCGCGCGCGCGCTCGGGACTGAAATCAATGCGGCCTCTCTCGGCTCAAAGCTGGCTGTTCGAGCCTCCGCTCGCCCCCTCCCCCAACCGGCGCTGACGTTGATCCACGAAGAGATGGTCCCTTTTTATATATTTTTTTAAAGGGTAAAAAAGAACCTCTTTCGCGGATCTGGTTTGATGGATATCGTATACCTGTGGATATATAAATGATCCTTGAAAATTCTTTGACGTAGATAAAAATTTGTTCGCGCGAACGCGAAAAGGAGATATTAACGTAATTATTTGTCGCGAACGATCGTGCGCTCGGTTAACGGATAAATGAGTCTCGCAAAAGTTTAATTATGCGGCATTTTACTTAAATTACCATCGGGTATGAGAGTTACAAATGATTTAAACTCGCCGAGCCATTTGCGATTATACGTAAACGATAGTTTACAGCAAGTTGTAAAGCTTCATACGGAAGTTTTGCAATAAAGGCTATGTGGAAGGGAATAAAAAGGCATTTTGTTATACATTTTTATTTCCTTATATATATATATATATATATATATATATATATATATATATATATATATATATACGAAAAATCGGATTAAACTTTAGTAATATAGTTAGGCAACTAGGGCTTTTTGTCTGAGCATTGATTAGTTTCCGTCTTGTTTTACTCGCTGCCTTCCTCTCTCTCTCTCTCTCTCTCTCTCTCTCTCTCTCTCTCTCTCTCTCTCTCACCCTCTTGCTCTTTGCGCACAGCCGCGCTGCATTTAAAACAAAAACAGAGGACCTTATACATGTATATATACTTAAATCGAGTTTGGATTAGTTTCTAAGGTAACTGTATATATATTTATATATATATATATATATATATATATATATATATATATATATATATACGAGGGCGTAAAAATAAGCCCGGACTTTTATACGATATTCAAACTGGGTCGGGGCGAAATCGATTTATCGCATTATCCCCGCACCGGTATAATTAATAAGCATAAAGTGTGTTTCTCCGGGAAATTAAAAAGCGGAAGAGGAATAATCTTGCTACCGCTCTCTCTCCCTCTCTCTCTCTCTCTCTCTCTCTCTCTCTCTCTCTCTATTTCCATCGCCTGCGTAACTCCCTTGCCCCGTAAATCTTCTCCGGTCTCGCTTGAAATTTTGTTTTTTCCCACCGTGCGTTCGAGTTTATTATTATTTTTTTTTTTTTATTGTCTCCTTTGATTTTCCTCGCAACTGCCCACGAAGCCGCCCATCACCTTTATTCCGCATCGTTCCGTATGAGCTGGCCAACGAGCGTTGCACGCTCCCGTTGGTAAACTATAAGATACTCGAAAGCCAAATCGCCTCTTTTAATCACGCGCTGAGAGTATAATTACACTTGGCGTTTCGCGTGACTTTAGATCCGTGGCATACTTGTCACGTCCCTTGGGAATGCTTTAGGCGAGAGATAAAAGAACCGAACCCTGCTTGTATGAACACCGAGATTGGAGGCGAGCTTTTCAAGTGCAAGGTGCTCATTATTGGAATATAATCTCCCTGTAGAGAGTCCCAAGCTGCCTTCTCTTGGCAGATTTGATTCGGCAACGAATCGATTAAGTTTTACATCAATAAAGGTTAATTTATGATATTTCGTCTGTTTCGTCCTACTTGCACCTAAAATATGAGGTCAAATGTATGAATTGATTATTGTATGTATGAATTATTGGGATGAATGTATAAAATCTTTATTTATTTACTTATTATATCTCGTTTGATAGATGTACGAATTTGCTCCGTTCTCTTTGTAGATTTAGATTTTAATTATACTTCGTTGTAACTTAGTTATGATGCTATTTTTGTTGTCACAACTATCCACGATATCGATAAGACTGACGTACTGGCATCGCTATATTAGTATTTATGCTCCACGTTACTTTAACAATTTATGGAACGTCATGTATGGACGAAATATCCCTGTGCGTCGGCTTATTATTTCAAAAATGTAATTTATTATGCTATTTTGTACTAATGATTAAAAGTAAATACACAGCTATCTGTCTTTCTCTCTCCCCTGCCGTAATGATGCACCGATGTAAATAATCCCGGGCGCGCGTAGGAATTAACTTTCCAAACTCGTATATATTCTGATTTGCTGCACGCGCGCACTCTCGAATGCACAAGAATGGAAATAAAACAAAGAAAAAACGAGAAACAGCCACCGGAATGCGTGTATGTATGTGTGCATGTGTGTGTGTGTGTGTGTGTGTGTATGGGTGTGTGTAAATGTAGCGCAAAAACACAGGGAGAGACCCTTTGATTTAGCGATCGGCCGCGCTGCGCGCGCCGGCGAATAAATTATGCGAAAATTGCGATTTTATAAATTATACCCTTTGATAAAGTTTGCGGAGGGTAGGTTGCGGGGATGGGGGTTATGAAAAAAAAACAAAAAAACAAAAAAACAAAAGTAGAGACCTTATTGAATTTACGAGTATCGGAGTACGTATGCATGGAATCCATATGTATACGTACGGGCATTATGTGCAGTTATATTAATGCAATGGCTGGAAAATTTATAACGAGCGTACGGCAGAGTATCAAAAACACGTTGGAGCGAGTCGGAGCTTATATACGTACATATAAACACATTAATATTATCCGAGGCAAGCATATATATATATATATATATATATATATATATATATATATATATATACACGCGTCGCACGCAAGACCGATTGCGAATGATATAAAAGAGTAACGTCACGATCGGTCATATCCGGTCATGCGCATAATACATACGTGCACGGAGAAATAAAGCTTTAATTGCCCCCCAACCCTCCCCCGAATATTCAAAGAGAACTCATCGTCTCTCCCTCTCTCTCTCTTTCTCTCTCGCCGCGCCCGTCATTCGGTGATCAAATTTATCTTACCAGATGAATTGGCTACTATATTTCTTTCTTTTTCTACCTCTCGTTCTCTTTCTCTCTGTCTCTCTCTTTCTCCCTGTCAACGATCCTTCTAATATTATACGTCACAGCGCCAGTGATTTTCAATAGCTCTCCTCTGCATGCATCTATATTTTATGACAGATATCGCCGGCGAGCTTTTGACTGTATACCTCTATATATATATATATAG
Organism: Sycobia sp. Sy_11; assembly: GCA_018907035.1. Lineage (NCBI taxonomy): Eukaryota > Metazoa > Arthropoda > Insecta > Hymenoptera > Epichrysomallidae > Sycobia > Sycobia sp. Sy_11. The sequence continues at coordinate 706,616 of JACCIC010000039.1, read as the reverse complement.
AAATAATAAAGCCTTTGCCAAGCAAAAGTTGCAAATGAGCCAGCGGGATTATATATTATAATAATCGGCGAAAAAGAAGAATTCTGTCTAGCGAGCAAAGTTATAAATTGAAACGTGTTTATCAACGCCATCTGGTGATAAATAAAGCTCCTTAAGCATTTTCTAAACTGCTCTCCTCTCTCTCTCTCTCTCTCTCTCTCTCTCTCTCTCTCTCTCTCTCTTTATCCCTCTCTGTCTTCCTGCTTCCCAGAAAAGTTGCGAGACCCCTGATGGCTTCCTGATTAATTTCCAAGTCTCTGGTACACGCCGCACCTTCTGCGCCTCTCTCTCTCTCTCTCTCTCTCTCTCTCTCTCTCTCCCTCTCTGTCTCTTTCTCGCGCCAGCTCTTGTTTATCGCAGATATTGATTCCCCGCGCACCTACATTTATATATTAAGCCTTTTTGCACATGTGTGCGTACACCTCTATCGCACACTGCACGCGTTGAAAAATGACCGCGTGTGTTTCTCCACTGGGAAACATCTGGGAGCCCCCGCGTGTTCATGATATAGATAATTTATATATGCCTAGGTGTGTATATATATATATATATATATATATATATATATATACATATATAATGAGGTTCGATCTTATTCGCAGCAGGGCTACGAACGATAGGTGGGGGGAGGGGGAGTACAGCAGGTTATTGAAGCAAATATGAAAATAAACAAACTGTTTTTAATTACGCAAGGGCGTCCGCGATAGCCAAGTACGGAGATGGCGCCGTCCCATTCGCAGTCGTCCCATTAGATTTTTCAATTAATCGAGTAAAAGGCATCCGTGCTCAGATGAAGACGTGTTACAAATGATCCGACGGTGGTGGAAGTGAAGGGCCCTTGGTGGATTCAACGTCGTCGACGCATTTAAATGTATCAACGACTTTACAAAAAAGAAAAATACATGAAAAACTTTTTTGAAACAAAAAAAAAAAAAAGAAGGAACTGGCCTCTTTATCTATGCAGCCCGCGCAGTCTCAGGGGTTTTATCGATTTCGCTCGCCCTTCACCCTCTCGATTCCATCCAAACGGAAGATTTTTAAAAAGATTTTCGTATATTTACAGTCTACATAAATTGATCAAAAAAAAATAGAATTTAATTTCAATCCTGCAACGTGAAATTCGTGCAATCAACGCTTTTAGCAAGTAAACATAGAAGCGAAAGTGATGTAAAATAAAATTTAATTATTATACAAATAATATTGAGATAATATTGCATTGAAAAGTAGTTGATATTGATGAAAATCCAATTCATCAAAAACAGAATAAATAAATGAGGAATTTCTCGTATTTTAATTTTAATTATAATACAGGTGAAGAAGGTTCCCTCGGATTGAACACGAATTATCATTTAACGATGATCTTACGGGTGTAGGTTGATAAAATCTGTATCGTTGATAAAACCTGTAGGTTGATAAAATCGAGTCAGAGCAACAGAAATTTTCGATCACCTAAGGTTTTCCGGATATCCTAATATTATTCAAAACTACATTTCTTTACGAATTTCGAGTTTATATAAGAATGTAAGTAGATGGCTTCATTGAAAACTAGTATATACTATACATCTTGAACAAAAAGATTTCTTATTGAAAATAAATTTGATTTTTCTCTGATTTTCATTGAGATATGTCAATGGAAATTGCTCGTTCAAATTACTTTGCTGCACCGGTCTGAGGTAGCTTAAACTTAAATTATAATCATCGTATCTCAAAAATAAAAATAAAGATATCTGAATGATCTCCAATTTATTTACAAAAAAAAGAAAGATCGTTGTTCAAATTGCATGGAATAGTTTTGAACATAAGATAAAATTTCTTAACTTCGACAATCTAATAATAAATACAGAAACTCAATTCTGCGTGAACAGTGTACGATAAAATTGATGCATGACAATGATTTGTTCGTAATGATCGAAAAAATTCACTATATCTTTGAACTATAAAAAATCTGTAAAAGCTTCGTTCAATTATTCTTCGATTATGAATAAGGTCGTCGCAAAAATCTGAGGTACCAAACAGTCTACGCAAACAATTTATTTTCAATCCAAGAGAGTCAAGTTTCGAATTGTACAAAATTTATACGATTCATATTCCTCGGTTTAATTTAAATCAAATTAATTCAATATGATCCACATTATTAATCAAAACTATCAGATTTATGCATGAACGGTTTAATTTTTAATTTGTTGTTCCAAGTCAAGTCGACGCACTTAATATACTTGCACAGAAATATAAAATAGCGTATGCATGTATAAAAGCGTCGTACAAAATACTAAATAATTGAAAATGCGAAAGTGAAAAAGGAAATTTACAACCGATTAAATTTATGCTTTGCACGTATGTACATAAACATTCATATATCCGTAACTTATTACGTTTGCCATAAAACACACGTTCGACTAAAACACAAGGCTAAAAAAAATAACCGAAAAAAGAAAAAAAAAAGGTAAAATAAATAAACAAATAGGACGGGTCGAAACAGTTATGAGGAAATCCCGTTCTTCGTTCCAGCGTGTAGCCGACATCAATTACTATATAAATAAAAACGCGGTTTCCGCCTGTGTGCGCGCGCGCGTGCGCGCGAACGCGCAAAATAAATTACAAAAGCGACCGCGACGACAAAGGCGTAGTCGTGGGGTGGGGGGGGGGGATGGAGCTGGGAATTTTCATTCGATTCATAACGAAAACGTCCGATCCATTCTCGTGCCGCGCAATCTTTTACAGAACGTTGCGAGAATCGCTCGGAAAATTCGGGTCAAAGCTAAACGCCGCGATACGCGACAGCCAGGATTCCCACGAGTGCTCGTTTAGTGTATATATATATATATATATATATATATATATATATATATATCGATCTTATACGTCTATAGAGATATAATATCTCTTCAGACATACGAAATTTCAACACGCGCCGATTGTACGAGATCGCCCGAGCGTAAACGTAACGATAATGCGACAGCTCTGACGTAGGAGGTGAAAAAGGGAGGGGGAGGCTGAACTGCATCGATTCTTTTTGCTCTCTCGAGCGATCTCATTGCGATTCTAGCCTGCAGAGATATAGAATTACCTTATTTGAGATTGATCGCTCAGGCCCCTTCAGCGACTTCCGATACAAAATCTTTTCTCTCTCTCTCTCTCTCTCTCTCTCTCTCTACTCCCTCTCTCCTCTCTCTATCTCTCTCTCTCTCTCTCTCTATATATATATATATATATATATATATATATATATATATATATGAAGATTCACTGTACCCCCTGCAAAGCAAAAAGGCAATCGAGATTTTATGCTATACGTAATATACAATAGGATCCACTGTCCTCTTTGGACGCGCCAACGTTTCTATTTTAATGAGAGCTTGTGCGCGACGCGCGCGAATATAATTTCCCCGATGCAAATATACACGCCCTTATCGGTTTCATTGTTGCTCGGCTGAATTTTTGCGCGCGTGCGCGCTCGACTGGATTTTCCATTGAGGCGTGAAATGTTTCGAACGAAAGCCGAAAGAAAAAAAAAGAAAAAAAGTCAAGTTAAAAAACTGCTGGGGGGGGGGTTTGCAAGAAGCTAAAGAAAGACCCGGTGCTACGTTGTCAAGCGCATGCGATAAACCGTACGATTAAAGATTAAAAATTACAACGCATCGAGTCGAGGGTGAATACGTTAATTATGCAATTAATTATCGCCGAGTGCAATTATTCATTGATATAGAATCAGTCGCAAGATAGTCGTTTCGGTATACGTTTCGGTGTCGCGCGTTACCCGTCGCTTAATATTAACGCCGAGGCCGCATTTATAAATACCGCCCGTTTCCGTACGAACGGATTGGATGATACTTAAGTGATGTTTCACACGAACGCGTCGGATTTATTCAGTCGGCCAATACTGTCGGGAGGTTCAAAGGACAACCGAAAACCATCTACATGCATATAACTAATGTCTCTATATTCGAAATTCAGCTCCCCATTTAAATATATATATCGATTGGGGCGGTGCGCGCGAAGGCTGACCGCCATCTCCGTCTTTATAAACTTATACCGACCGAGCCAAATACACCCTCCTCCTCGGCCCTTCGCCAACTTTCATACTATATACATTATATATATATAGGGCTCTCGACCCAGAGAGCCCGCGCGCGGCCGAGCAGGCGGGCGGACGGGCACAATGGCGAAGTTGAAGAAAAGCCTCGTCGCGTGTTTATATTCCCCGATGAAGTTGTAAACAAAAGGGGGAGGGGCGCGGGGGTGGTAGACACCAATTAGCGCGCGGTGGAAATTCGGTACCCGGAGAACCGCGCCGTCGCCGCCGCCGTCGTCGTCGTCGTTCTCGTGCCCATTTGACGTGGAAACCTATGCCAACAATTTAGTACTTCAACTTAGTCGTTACACTTGGCGAAAGCGCAGATAGAAACTCCTGATGGTGGGCCTCCCACCGACGCCGCCGCCCGCGCGCTCGCTCGCACTCTCGAAACTCGAACCAAGTATATATATACATATATATATATATATATATATATATATATTGCCTCTCCTACGGGCTCTGTTCCTCGCGCCCACACCGCCCCCTCCCTCCGCCCCTCCATGCCCGCGATCAAAACTCGTACATTAATAAACTTGCAAATGAAACTTCGAAGCCGCTCCGCGCTCGCCTCCCCCGCCCCCGCCGCCCAACGTCGTCGTCGTCGTCCTCGTCGTCGTCGCTCCCTACAGCGCCACTTCTTCTTTAGCTAACAATAAGTTTGTCCTCCTCCTTCTTTCCCCCCCCCCTCCGCCAACCCGCCACCCGTCAAGCTTACAGCGCGGTGACTGGAATAAGTTAATGCCCGTAGGCTCCTCGAGGTATTATAAGATACTCTTGTATACGGGTAGGAGGAGGTCGGCTTTAAAATTTGACTTTGAAAAATTCGCCGCCCGCTATTAGCGGCGTACTTGGCCGTGTGCTCGTGCAGCGCAGTGCTTAGTTTGACGAATCGGTTGACTGTACCGCGCGCCCCCCCCCCGTTCCCTGTAATTGCGCAACAGGAAGAAAATCGTTCGGTTTACTCATTCATTGCGATTGGTCGTTCTACGATCTGTCATTTTATGCGATCGATTATACAAGATCTAATGGCTATCATTGCTCTTTGTTTAGTAATGAGAAAAAAGCATTAATGATGAGAGGTCCATTAGCCAGGATTAATAAGAAATTTGTAACCATCAAGACTGTATGCAGTTTATTTCCCCTTAGCTGCTACTCAAGACAATGAAAAATTTACATGAATAAATTTGAATGTCCAAGATAGGCTACAGTCACTCTCTGCGCTTTTCACTTTTTATAGATTATTACTAATATTATTTCATAGTTCTCTATATATAATTCTCAGGATCCGATTACTTAACATTTATATTATAAAAGAAGATTTTTCAATTTTAAATCAATCCATAAATAGTTAACTATATTTCTATAATAAACTATTGGTCCAAAAGTACTCTGAGCATAAATCTAGACTTCCATGGATAATGGTATATTTATCTAGTAATCTGTTATTATTTAATAACAATTAATTAATTTATGAATTTAATTGATTTACTTGATTACTATAATAATATTCAAAAATTATTATACGCATAAATTAAAACAATTTATTCTTTTATCGTTCTATCAATTTAATATTCGATTTATTCGTACACTTAAATATTTTTTCATGTACGACGGAATTGGCATTTTCAGATAAGTGCATAATATATAGCTATAGTATTAGATTAGATTTAACACAAAAGCAGTCTTTTTACCGTTATCCCCTATGTAAAATAATAATAATAATTCACGAATTATAAAAAAAAGAGAAAATATTGAAAACGATTTATGCTGCTCATAATTCGACGTAAATGACTATCCTCGGGGTGAAAATTTTGCAGTGGGAAAGAAAAACCGATCGCCATCTCTCGGACGATGAAAAGAGTTATAAAAAGTATATAATCACTTGATGAGATTTCTTTGAATAGTTTTTGAAATGTTTAATAACATACAAACAAATCGCAACTATTCCGACGAAGCTCAATGAGTATGAAGCAAATAAAGAATTATAATAATATTGACAAAAAAAAAAATTCCGTCCGGCAAAGTGAAAATAGTGATAAAGAAAAAGAGGAAGCTACTGCACACCATTGCGTTACAGAAGAATCGAAAACAGTGAATTTCAGGAATGTGGATCGGCCACATAATAAGCTGCACTCCGTAGTGCTTTTCGAGCGAAAACTGAATATATACATATGAAGCATCATCATTGGGGGGGGGGGAATAAATTGCGCATAATTTAACACCGAATTTTATCACTCAGTGCATGCACTACGATTACGGTAGATATCGTTTTATCGTGCAAATAAAACGTCCAATGCATGGACAAAGAAGCATTGTTAATTTCTCCATACCTATAATGAATGTGAAATTATCATAAGGACACGAAATAATTACAATTGCATCCGTTGTTAAATAGCATATGCAGGCGTGCGCATCCCATGAAAATGTACATAAATGTACTCGGTTATAAGATAGCGAGTCTAATTATAAATAACTGTAATTAGAGAAGTCTTTTAAATTTTCTTCTGATTTTAATTTTTAAATAAAAATTAACTTCTGCCAAGAGAAAATTTATATGTTTCTCACGAAGATCTTAATAAAGAGCTGCAGCGAGTAAATAATTATAACCAACTCGCTTGTTATTGCTGAACGTGAAAATAAATTTACTTATTGCGCTATTTACATTGGAGCAAGTTTTATTTCAATATAAAATATTATATTTCATATTTGAAAAATACATGAAGTGAATAAATCAACTTTCACATGAAAATTATATATTTATATGAATAAATACGGATTTTATTATTTACTTTTAATTAATAATCCCAAGAACTTTACACGATCGAATAATAATAATAATAATAATTCTAATAATAATAATAATAAGAATAATAAAAAGAAAACGGAACAAAAATGAAAATAAACATTTTCGGTTCTACGAGGCGAATCACAGAATAGAACAGTTTATTAAACGATGAAAGGAGACGCGACAGATGTTTGCGGTTACGCATAATCTGATGGCTCTCGCATAATAAAGCGCCGCGTCGCCGCGCGAACAGTGCGAGAGAGCGAGGGGGGGCGAGGGTCGGCGGTGAGGAAGGGGCGGTCGTGGCGCCGGCGGGTGAGCGAGGTGGGCGAGAAAACTAGGGGCAAACGAGACGCGGGGAAAATCTCATTTCGTTCAAAAAGGTAAAATGCAATTATGGGTTGACACTAAAAGAATATACACAGCTGGCCCTGCGCGGTTGTGCTGCAAAATTGCGCGTATATATATATACATATATATATATAATATTATGCGCGTCGGGCGTAAATCTTTAATTGAACGGTTTATTTTTCATTTGCGGAAAATATCCGCGTATACATTTAGCCCTTTTCAACCGCATTACAAAATTTAAGGGTTATATAATACTTTTATATTACTTGAATAATTATATTTATATATATATAGATGTATATATATATATATATATATATATATATATATATATAATGTTTTATTTAATAAATTATACATCAAAAGAATAACCCATATAAATAGCTGATTTTATCGTGTTCTTTAAGCGGCTCTGGACGCCATAAATCATACTTTTATTATTATAGAAAAACATAAAAGGGACGATATAAGAATTAGATTTCTAGATTTAATATTGAGCTATATATAACGAATAGATGACGGAATTATTAAAAAAAAAGCAACGAAGATTAAAAATAGTTTTCGTCACGGAAGTTGCGCAAAAGACGATACATTTTGTCCACTTCCACTTATTATCTTTATATATATATATATATATATATATATATATATATATATATATATATATATATGATCTATTGGCATAAAATATTTATAGAAAAAAAAAAAAATTTTTTTTTTCACTTCTGATGATTTGCGAGTTTAGCACGGGGTAAAATTAATAATATATATATATATATATATATATATATATATATATATATGTATTGAGAAAAGATAAAAAATTAACTGCTACTGAATAAATTATCGTTTTGCATAAAAAAATAAAATTCTTGTGTACTTTGAAAATTATACGTCAAATATACAAGAAGCAATGGATATTTAAAAGGGGGCAATGAGCCGTAAACAGTTGGAAATCTTTTTCATTATATATAATATATGGAATGGGATAGACGTATTAAATTTATTACACGCAACAGTAAATATTTGATACTTATTTTTCATAAAAATAAAAAATATTATGGTTATATTAAAACGTTAATGAAGATTTATTAAACTTTCCTCTACAGTGTTATAAATTACGGATTAATTTACCGGAGTGGCGCTTATCAAAAGAATTTTAATTTACCGCAAACGCTCAAGCTAAATATTCATGAAAAGCCATTAAAAAATATCATAAGAGATAAAAATAGCTATACAATGTAATTTCAAAAATTCTTAACTTTCTCGGCAATGACGGTTATGTAAAAACATAAAACAATGTCAAATAGTGTTCGATTTTGACAGTGATAATACTCATCGAATGTTAATAATACTCGCCAATTCCTCAATAATAATTAAATAATAGATTTTTCAATTTGTTGTTTATTTATTTTTAACCTTTCAAATTTCACCATACGTTTCAGGCTCTTATTTTTGTACTTGTACAGCAGCCTACATTCAAGTGACCATATATTTACTTTGTAAATTATCTGGGACAGAAATTTGGATTCAATTAAAATATGAATTGAATTACATAACAATATAAATTATTACAAAAAATCTTTAAAAAAGTAAAAAAAAATCCTCTATTCGGCAATAATATGTTGAAATAGAAATGGGTATAATGGGAATAGGATGTATCGTGCATAATTCACTTAGAGCTATACAATTACTCATCCACAGAAACATTGACATTAGTAAATTAGTATATATATATATATATATATATATATATATATATATATATATATATATATATACATATATATACATATACCTACTTATGCTGATTTAGAGATTACAATTTGAATGTTGATTTTCTCGCTTCTTGTCACATTTTCGAAGAATTTGAATACGTTCATTAATAATAAGTTCTAAAGATTTTATTTTAGTTTTTAAACTTCATTATTCATCATCTATATATATATATATATACATGTAATTCATTTGAATTTTACAGAAGCTCTCGTGATTAAATGATATACGTCAAATATTCATATATAAATATTATAACATGCTTTTTGCAATTTGAATGTAACACAAATGGGACAAATAAACCGTGCGCGCGTGTTTAACATTTTAAATTGAAGCACGCTCATATATATAATTATATATATATATAGTTTCTTACGTTACTTACTTTCAATGAAATCCATATCTTCCTCTTTAAATACCAATAAGATATAGTTTTAATTACAAATTATAGAGGGTTTTACTTCGAGATCTATTACAACACACGCGCGCGAGCACGCGCACACGCACACGCACACACACACACACACACATAATACAATATGAACGGTATACAATCGTTCGAACTTTATCAGGTTTGCCTTTATGGGCCCGTATCGATTCGCAAGAATAACCGATGCACCCGTGCGCGCCAGCTGCGAGTACGAAATTAACGAGGATGTATTCGCGCGCGCGCGCGCATTCTTAAACGGGTCGGGGCGGGGCGGAAATAGGGACTCGTTTCTACGCACAGAATCGCGCGCGCGCACATACACACATACTCATGCCGTATTTGCACGCGCGCGCGCGTTACGCTATCGACCCCACGATTTTCGCACGCCGCGCGACCTCCACTCGCGGATCGTAACCCGGCGAATTGCGTCGGCTCTTTGCCCCGGAGGAGGGCAGGGGGAGTCAAGTGCCGCTGGGGGCCGAGAATGCTGTAGGCGCGGACGTGTAAAAAAAAAAATAAGAAGAAAAACGAACGAAGGACCTGACACGCCCGAGGGGGCAGAGAGGGAGAGGGAGAGAGAGAGAGAGAGAGAGAGAGAGAGAGAGAAGGTGTCATCATCTCCTCCAATACCAGCAACAACGTATGTGACCCCCGCTATCTGCGCTACAGGGATGGGAGGAGGGGGGGGGCAGCGCTGTAGCAACAGCAGCAGCAGCACGAGCCCGAAAAGGGAGGGAGAGAGCGCGAGATGGGAGATGGAGCCCGAAAGCCATTTCGCTCATCTGCCGAGTCGTAAAGCAGATACCGTGGATGCTGCTGCTGCTGCTGCTCCTACCGCCACTACCGCCTCTGTCCTCGAAATCCCATAAATCTTCACTGTATAGGAGTAATGCGTATAAATATATATATATATATATATATATATATATATATATATATATATATATTTATGTACACGCATGAGCCCGCGGTGCGAAAGAAGGGGACGTCGGTGCGATGCCGTCCTCGCCGCGCCAGCTGATAACACTCGGCCGACGATCGCACCCGTCCCCCGTTCTGATTATCTGCGCTGTATTAACGGCACGGGACGACCTGGGCTCAGGCTCGGGGCCTCCCCCAACTTAAGGATGGCCACCGTATAGCTGCTAAATCTACCTAACCCACCCCGCCCCTCAACGCGTAGCGAAATAATGCAAATAATTGCGTCTGTAATGTTAACGTCTGTAATGTAACGATTTAACGTTTATCAAAAGAAATTGATATGAATAAGTAGAAATAATTGGTATAACTAGGTAGTAATAATAGTCTGTAAATACTTAATTGAATTGAAAGAGTCATGAGCAGGCACGCTAATATTGGATCATGAGGCAGAACAATGGTAAAATAAATATTATTATTAACTTTATTCGTGCTTTTTCCGCGTGCTTTTTAAGATCGAGAGGAATTTCCCAGAGACTGATAAAACGGGTGGATCGACGGGCTGGCGGCTCGAACGAATTCGTAAATAAAAGTGCGCGAAGCTGAAGAACTTCAGATACAATACATTAACATGATTTCCCATCGAGCCCGAGGATACACAGAACGGAGCAATCCGACCCTGCCAAAGCCATTCATCGAACTGTTCGCGTTGCTTTCAAGCCTCGATAAGGGTCGTCTTCATACAGGACCCCATATAAGGCCCGTGCCTAAGAGCTCACCCACCCAAGGCGCCACCAACGCCCTGATAAGGAAATTAATAACGTATAAAAAATGCTGTTTTTACGAAACATAACGCAGAAGTTTATTATTCTATGTCACTTATCCAATAAGGCGTTCATATTATTATTTTACATGTTATTATGCAGTAAGAAGAAAACCAATCGACCTTCCAAAGAAGAGATAACTTGTAAAACTTCAAAACAAACATGAGTAATATTTTTCTAACGTAATTGTCTGTTTTGTCCTTTAAATACAGTGCTCCCAGTTACGCGGAGTTGTCAAACAATAAAAAGTGTAGTCCCCGAAGTGTAGGGCTGAAGCCCCACCAGCGCGCCAATGCCGAACCCGAGCTCGGCGAATAAATAGCGCAGGTTCGGCCCGCCGCTGCGATGGCTTTTTTTTTACTTTCGCGTCGAGGTTTTAAACTTATCCCGCGCTCCGTCCTCGCCCACCCATTGGACTCTCGTTTTATTCGCGCGCGTTCCTCCGCCGCGTACCCGAGCCGCGTACATTATTTATTGCGTTCGCACCCCGTCAGCGTCGGTGATTTCTTTTACGACGCGGCGTTCGAGTGTTCGCGCTCCCGCCGACGCCCATCCACCCCCCCCACCCCCCGACAGATTTCGCAACGCTCCGCGGCAGTTCTATATTTAAGGTTACGACCGTAAATACATGCATATATATATATATATATATATATATATATATATGATTTCTTTCTCCTCCCCCCTCCCTTTTTTTTGCTTCGGTCGTTACGCCCGGCATTATATTTTACAAATATGCGCGCGAGCTCGAAGCGCGTTGGCAAAATCCGTTTGCAAGCTCGTCGACGAAGTTGTACATATGGGGCAGGCACGTTTCGAGAGCGCGCGCGAACGCGCGCGCATTAGCAAGCGGTCGGAAAAAGGGTGCAGCGGGAATACATGTGTCTGTAATACGCATACACGTAGATACGACGGAGGTGCAGGAAATATTCGAGCTACAAGTTTTTGGTACGTGGAATGTAATATTTTGTGTAGTTGAATTTTTGAAAAGCTTCGACGTAACTCTTAGCTTACTTTTTTTTTCTTTTACTGCAGTTGGCTTTTTTTACACTAAAGATAGAATGAAAAAAAAAAATATATATATATATACACCAATTTTCGGATATAATGATTAATCATTGATACAGTTTTTATTTATAGATTAAAATAGGCAAACATCGAAACGTTGCAAATTCTATTAAAGAAATTAAAATCATTGCACGTTTTCAGCAGAGTACAGCCCGTCCCCTGCAAAATCCATAATTTACCTTCTGTTTCCATATTTATACATTTATGAATCCATCGAATGTACAAGAAGCTGCAATCATGGCAAACTAAAGCTTCACACTGGACAACCCTACTCATTTATTTCCTCTTCAAAAAACAAAAAAAAAAATGAAAATGAAAAAAAAAAACAAAAAAATCAAGTCAACTGCGGCAAACGCGAACAGCAAAACGAATTATATATCGCCCGAAACAAAGGAATCGGTTAAAATCGTAAATATAAAGCGTCGGGCAGCGGAAAGGTAAACAAAAAGGTGCGGCAGAGATTGGGGTGCGTGTGGGTGAGGCAGGATGGTGGAGAATGTCGGTGATGCAGCGAATGACACACACATAAAGCGAGAAGAGAGAGAGAGAGAGAGAGAGAGAGAGAGACAGAGACCGAGAAAGACATACAATGAAATATCGGACCTGCCCCTGTCGTACGAACCGTCATGGAGTGTGGCGGTGGGGGGCGGGGTAGGCGAAAATTGATGCACTCAACAGGCGTGCGTCTGCCTATGATGTACTCGACTGGCGCGTGCACGGAGTCGATACCGCACGCGCGCGTACGTGGATTCGCTTAATGCTCCCCCCTCCTCCCGTATCATTATTATTCCATATGTATACGCGGGGCACGTCCGTCCGAATGTATGGTGTACGTAAATTTTTTCTAATAGATCTTTCATGGCGTATATTTATTGTGTGTGTGTGTGTGTGTGTGTGTGTGTGTGTGTGTGTGTGTGTGTGTGTGTGTGTGTGTACACAAAAAGATAAAGTGACTAAATATCTTCAGCACCTTTCCGTAAATGAGTATGTATACCTAGACATGTACATAATAGTTGTTACAATCTTCTTATAATACTAAATTAATCATAAAATCTTCCTCGCTGTTTTTCATTGTTTTATTTATTTTTTTCATGTTTTTGTTAAATCTCTTCGTGAGCTTAAGAATTTTATTTGCTCTTCTAGCACTTGCCAGTCTATTTTCGCGTCTAGCACAAGTATCGATGACGTACTGTTTGCGAGGAAAATATTATCATTTGTGATATAATTTTGGATTATACAACGAGTCACGTTGTTATTGTTGTACATTGCATAACCAAATGTTCATTCACCAAATGGTCATATGTATATATTCATATACGTATATAGAAATCTTGCGCAGCCCCTATAATATTGACCAGAATAAATTCGGTGGAAAAAAGATGTAAGGTCGCTCCGTAATATCATCAAGCGTGTAGCTCTCGAGAATGAATTTCTAATGGATAGAGTGCATTTATGGATTTGTAAGTGAGAATTTCTTTTTTAAATTTTTAGCCTTGGACTGTTTATGTAGACACCAACCGTCTTTCTCCAATTGGAACTCTGATATTTTCGATCATAAGTTTCTTTAGAATATTTCGTCATTCCAATGCAACTTAAGTTTTTTTCTTCATTGACTTGACAACTTTGTTTGAGCGAAAAAGCGAAATAAACTCATGAACACTTTGACTCTTAAGATGATTTATTACAACTTCAAATGTGGATGATCAAGACAGAATTTATATTTCACGAAAGTTCCACTTTTGGTAATGAAGATCCGTTGCCACTATGGAACGCTGGTATATAACTGGTTCCATTATAACCAATGTTTGTCATCGTTCAACAACGATAATCGTGAAAGTCGAGTTCCAAAC
>JACCIC010000039.1:612500-687500 GCA_018907035.1 Sycobia sp. Sy_11 | reverse complement strand
TAAAAAGCGAATAAACGAGTACTTACTTATTGAATACTTAGATCAACTTATTGGAAAAGTTCAGATTATTCGATTAAAATAAAGAATTTATGTTGCAATTTTCGTTAACTTTTACGGATGCGAGAAGGAAAGGGATGTTTTACAGAGTCGAAATTTTACATAAAGGAAGGTTAAGGAAATAATTAGGCTTGCTATCTTGATTCTAGTCAGATTTACGTCAATTTTCGACATACCCGTAGTATGTAAAAAATGGAAAAATTACAAAATTGAGAAAAGGATATAAACTATATGATATATATTGTAATTATTGTATCTCGCTTTTATACAGTATTATTACTTTATGAGATATATGGTCATAAAATATTATCGTAAAGTATTATCATTGCATATTGCGTTAAAGTAGCTTAGTATGGATAATGCGTTAACTAGCAAATCGTAGGGTCGTGAGTTCGATCGATAATTTTTTTAAGCAAAATAAATTAGTTGTATGTTCAACAGAGGTTTTTAACATAAAAATTTAACATAATTAGTGTATCAAAAATATATTAATAATTCATGATTATAAATCGAGTACGTATAATAATTCATATAGAAAATTATGTATAGATTCTAATTAAATGATAATACGCCTCCGAAGTACGTCAAATGGCATTTTTGTATTTTCATTAAATAATTTGAAAGAGCTAAGAAATCACTCGACAAGGCGAGTAATGAAAACTCGAGCAATATCTAAATTTTATGAATTTCTAGTTAGATTATATCTGGTTATAGACACTGTCTAGATACTGACTGGGTATACGTAATCAAATCTAAATTACTTCCTTAAGCGAAAACAGAATAATAAAGAAAAAGTAAATTTAAAAATAAATAAAGAAAACTGACCGTGCCCTGGTCCAATTCTAGAATAAATTTCCACACGGGTGACCGAATCAAATTGACGTAAAATTCACTTAAATTTTAGTATAAGTTAAAAAAAATAATAATACGCTCTAAAACTTCATTGTAGAGAGTTCTTAAATTTTATTCTAAGTTAAAAAAAAAAAATACACGCTAAACCTTTAAGAACTTTCTACAATGAACTAACACATATAGAATAATTAATGAATTATTAATCACTCGAATGAAGCGAACTTATTCCATTTTACCGATTTGAATATGATTCACGATTCTGTGTATATCTATATATATATATATATATATATATATATATATATATATATATATATATATATATATACGTGTGGCGCAAGCTCAGCAGGTTACATTATACAATATATATAACACACATAGAGTCCCTGCAATTATGCGGATTCAGCGTAATAACGTATGTCCCGTATAATGCGACACGCGCATCCATCAGGCCATGGCCCGATGATTATTATACCTCGCAGCAGCTATATATATATATATATATATATATATATATATATATATATATATGCAGAACTACCCGATGGTCCAACGGGCTCTAAATGATGCGCGTCGTGGGGTGCGGAAATCTGCGCGATAGAAGCCGCGAGGCGTGTGGCTAGCGATGGCAGAGTGGAGTTGTGAGGGACGGCCACCACATATACGGTTAAGAACTTGTAGACTGTGCATTGGAACGTCTTGTGAACGTGTACGATTCCGACGATTTCGAATAATAACACTCGAGTTTGGGGGGGGGGGCCTTGAATTTTCGTACGTACCTGCCAAAGTACGAACCGGACGAATCTGTGATTCGGACTGATTTGAGCCCCGGCGTCGAATCTGTGCAAGCACTCGTTATTGTAAAATAATCATTATTAATTTACTGAGACAATAGAGACGTTAAATCGACAACTGGTGAGTATATTCATTTAAAATATTCAATTAACCTAAAAATTCTAATAAGGCGCTTTTGATAATTTTTTACTCGAATATCGTCTCGATTCTTGTCAAAAATTGGTATTATATTTGTCACATTAGATTTCTAACAGTTATGTTGTATTTCCAGAAAGATATACATATACGAAAGCTTCCATGGACTATGCCACATTGTGCTCACTTATGACTGTAGTTTCAGACTGCGTTAAATTTTAAAAGCGCACAAATACAAAATTAGAAAGTCACACTTTCCCATGTTATCAACATTTGGACTAAAACTAGAATGATGGAAGAGTAATGTCTGGTCGTACAGTTGCTGTTATGCATTTTTCTCCTAATAAGTACCACAGAAAAATAAATTTCAGATAATATTCGTTTTAGGAAGATGAAATGTTCAACTTTCTCTAGTTTGTTTTGAATTGAGATAAAAAAAATAAATAATTGCCGTTGACCTATTTAAGTTACATGAATGATATAATGTTTGCTCTCGTACACGACGAATTCGTACACAACAAACGATAATATAAATAATAGAAGGAATATTTCAAAAGGAGATAATAGTTTTCGACCAATTTTACGAAAAGCCCAGAGGCCCGCTCTCTGTTTTATTCATATAGGGTACGATAGATATATAAGTCCGTGGCGACGAAATGCTCGCATTGTTCAAATTCTGAATTAAACTAATATATATATATATATATATATATATATATATATATATATATATATAAGGACATAACGAGAAATTTACGCGCCAGTAGAGAAATAATTGGGTTGAGATCGCGAGGGCCGCGGTTATCAAAAAGTAAAAACTGGGTTAGTATATAAAAGATATTACACGCGCGCGCACACACACACACACACATATAAAATAGCGTAACGTGCTCTAACTATGTTCTAACTCTACTTGTCGAAAGCTTGTTACATGCGCTTTTATATGGCACTCGAGCGCGAATTCTCCAGTCGTCCCGCCACAGACGGTGGAAAAAATGTCCGTAGAAAAAGGAGAGAGAGAGAGAGAGAGAGCAGTCTATACTGCACATTGCGAATACACACAGAGGTAAGTTAGTCCCTTGACTATTGCGGAAACTCTTTTTTGCAAACTTGCAATCTTTGCGCGCGAAAAATGCATCTTGCCCGTACCAACTCTGTGGCTCCGAAAGACTCGTGTATTTACTATGTGACTCGTGTATGTACGTACGTCACTACATACACATACGCACGCGCGCACGCGCGCGCACCTCGTCTGGACAGCAAATCTGCAAGCCCCTGTTAATTTATTCGTATAAGCACAGAAATCTAAATCAAATAACAGCGGCTAAGCCTCGAATAGCCGAAGGACGCATCCGTCTATGCGAATGACTCATACAAGATTCATGAATATTTGTATCATTATATTAATCTAAATATTCGCGGCAGCGATGCGTTTGCATTGTGCATGGCTAGAACCAGCAGGTATCATTCGCATTCGTTAGAAACGATGTATCTGGTAGAAATTATCGATGGTTAGTAGATATGTATGTATATTGTTAAAATAATATGATTGGTTATAATGCAACGATTGTTTTAATTATTTTTGCATCCTAAAATCTGAAATTTATCAGCGTTTTCCCGATCGCTCGTGCTGTAATAAGAGCACTGTTAGAAAGCTTGTGTGAGACCGCCCTCATATCGATTGCGCGATCTTATTTGGATTTTTTTGGCTTGTCTGGTGAGAAAAAAAATCCAAAAATGTACCAATACCTATAATATAGTGCACGAAGCACGATTTTACACGCGCCTGGGAGCTCAATAAATGTTGCATTCTCGCTCGAGTTTGCGCATTAACAGACGTGTGAAAATTCGATATTCACGCAATTTACTAAAAAATTTTATACATACGTCACTGAAGCACTCGTGTGCAGTATACAGTAGATTGTGCTGATATATTTTTTCGCTCGCGTTCTACCCGTGCGAGAATTGTTGAATTTACGCATACCTCTTATCGTAATGTACTATGGCTTTTAACGTGATACGCGCTTGTATTCGCGAAAGCTATTAACTTCATTCGGTTTCATTTCTTAAATGCCTGCTCTTATTGCGATAAGGTTGAAATCGTATTAAATTTAAGAAAAAAAGAAACGTAAAGCAAGTTTCAATGTAAAAGAATCGTTTTTTTTTATGTACCATTATTGAAGGAATTCAAGTTACATTTGTAGCAACTATTTTGGATTCTAAAATTGAAATTTTAAGAGAGACGAGAACTTATACCTATATTATTCCTTGGCGCCCCTGGAGCTATATATACAGCATTACATCGCGCGGTGCCGATGCGGTCTCTCACGACTGCGTGCACTGAGGGGTGGCGGTTTTGGCTTATATATATATATATATATATATATATATATATATATATATATATATATAGGGATAATTCTAATGCGCGAGGATACGACGAAGGGGGAACGAAACGGCGAGAAAGACGGAGGGAGGTCTTTGGAGAGTATCGGAGTGGAAAGGTGGGTATAAAGTAGAGAGAGAGAGAGAGAGAGAGAGAGAGAGAGAGAGAGAGAGAGAGGAGAGAGAAGGAGGAGATCGAGTGAGGGTAGACGCGCCCGGCAGCTACAGCCGCTGTCTCCTCCTCCCGATCTCTCGAGCGCCGCTGCAGAAAAGAACGGGACGGAAAACAAAGAGCGAAAGGTATCAAACGGCGCGGGCTCGTGTACAGTGGAAAAAAAGACAAAAGGCCGCCCTGGAGGTAAATATATATATATATATATATATATATATATATATATATATATATATATAAGAGAGTTCGCGGGGGCGAAGAAAAAGGTGCCCCGTTGCCGATGCTATAAGTGAGCAAGCGCGAGCGAGCAACCAAAGCAGCCAAAAGAGCGCGTGGACGAAAGAATTGTGCGAGAGAAGACGAGGGGCTGCGCGATGCCTGCGAGGAGTGGGGAGTGGAGGCAAAGAGAGGGATCTAAAGTAAAAGGTGGGAAGAGGAGGAGAGGGGCAGGTACAGCGTCGTTGAAAACTTTTATTAGCTTGCGTATCTCTCTCTCTCTCTCTCTCTTTCCCTCTCTCTTTCGCTCTTGATATTGTATATTATTTATTATATGATTCTTTATGAAAATAATGTGCCAAAGTTTTGTCTGTTCAACTATATGATGCAGAAAGTTTAGCTAAATAAGATCTGTTGTCTCTCTCTCTCTCTCTCTCTCTCTCTCTCTCTCTCTCTCTCTCTCTCTCTCTCTCTCTCTCTCTCTACTTTACTCTCTTTATTCGAGCATTGCGCCTGCGCGTTGCATCGCTCGTCGTACTGTATATTATAGCAGAGAGCGCAGTGCATAATATACTGTATATACGATACGTCCTATATAAATTGGCTGACTGATGGGCCGTGAGAATGTCGGGTATGAGGGGGGAGGGGGCAAACAGAGTCCAGATCGAGAGGACAGCGGTCGTCCAGGTGACGGAACGACGGCGCGCAGTTGGCGAAAGTGCAATTTGAACGATCGAAACTCCTGCTTCGAGTCCAATTTTCATACGAATCCAGCGACTTTTTTCTCTCTCAATTTTATAGATTGCTGTATGACATTTTGTTCGGCAAATCGTTTCCATCTATGGATCATTTCTTTTTACTTTGCTATACGCAAATGAAATACTTAATCATTTAGCGATTAAAGAGTTAATGTTTTAACCGCGGATATATAAATAATTATAAACGAAATATCCGAGTTCGTATAATATGAAAAACCGATAAGAAATTGTTCGAGAACTCTGTTCCTCAAACTATTTCCATTACTTGAACTGTACGTTCCAAAATCAATTTATAAGCTACTTTCATATTAGAAGTATTGGATACACGCATATATATATATATATATATATATATATATATATATATATATATATATATATACAAGACACACATGCATGTAATTTTTGTCAAAATTTACAAAATAAGGCAGGTCACGACAGCGTGCGAAACTAATATTAAGGTTAAAATTATTTAAATATCAATGTCATAATTATGGATTTTATTTAATTTATAGCAATTGCTGCATTTGGAAGCGCATATTTATGAAGTTTTCAACACTATAGTTTCTCAGGCTATAAGGAAAAAGTAATGATTATGGATCAAAACGAAGGGTTTCATAATGTACAGGTTATAATAACATTGAATTAAATGAAAAAATAACATTCAATTCAAATGAAAACTCTCCTGATCTAGGAATTGTGATCGTTTATTTTACATTTACGCCCAGTGCGATGTCTTTCACGATCTCTTCTCGATCGCACATCCGGATCACATCTAACCTTTCTATACATATATATATAACAATTCAAAAATTTTGGAACGTGCTCTACTCCTTCTTGGCTTTGCTAAATCTATACAGCGGAGAGCGAGTTACACACACACATACACCCACACACACACACGCTCGCGCGCACACACACACACACACACACACACACACACACACACATACACAGGTATTACGTTATTGCTGTGCAGACGTAATAAAAAACCAACAAAAAAAGGTCGTTTACCTGTAGGTATGTACGACATTATTGCCCCCCTTTAAACCGTCGTACGCGACGAAAAAAAAAGCCGGCCCGAAACCTTGGGCGTCCGCCCGATTGGACTAGAAAATTATCCATGGGAATTTAGGGGCGGGGGGAGGAGACGTATACAAGAGATATATACATAACAGCCAGGAATTTCCAAAATACATGGGAAAAGAGAGAGCTCCCCCTGTCTTCCGTTAATCCATCGAGGAGACTCTAGGCGCTCCCTTAGCGTACCTGTTCATATGCCCGACTGACCGCAATCCGCGCAGGTATATACACGCATACAGCCATACGCACGCGTTTATTCATGCATACACATGGATGCCGGGACCCAGAGAGCGCATTTTTCACGCCAAGGTCGTCGCTCGATATCTACACGGCCATGTAAAATTAGGACGATTTACTCATCTAAAACAGCCTTCTACCAGCATCAATACCATTGGGCTCCCCTTAACCGACAATCGAGGAACGTAATACAGCGAAACTTGCCTGTTTCTATATATATCCTATATAATATAGACGCTAAAAGAAACCATCGGGCGCGCGAAAGGGGAAACGGATGTGTACATGAGAATGATATATATATATATATATATATATATATATATATATATATATATATATATAACTAAAGCGAAATGAAAAAGGCACGAACCAAAAGCGGCACGAAATTGATCCCGACGGAGACGGACCGGGCGAGCGTGTTCGTGACCGTCGTGTCACGACGAGAGAGACGAACTGAGAGAGTGAGTAAGAGAGAGAGAGAGAGTGAGAGACAGACAGAAGAGTGCTTGAGCAGTGTGTGCACAGGGGGGGGGGGTTATAATGGGATGATAAATCGTCGGAGCAAGATCGTTTATTAAAACGACAATTACATCTCGTTATATACAGGAGTCCGTGCTCATGGAGGACTGGAGGATATATATATATATATATATATATATATATATATATATATATATATATCTATATACTTATCGTGCGTTCGGCACACCGCGCGGGCGCGCGGACGTTTTCGAGCTGACGCGTCGAAGGACACGGAGGCGAGAGAAAACACGATCGCGAGGAGACGTGATATCTCCCCAGTGTGTGGGCCGAAGAGAGAAAGATTCGGGATGATTCCTCCTCCGCTATTCCCTAATAAAAGAGGCGCGTGAGAAAGAGGAAGAAGAAAAAAGAGTGAAGAACGGACAGAGAATTCTCGGCAACGTTATAATAATCCCTCTGCCACGGACGAGAAACTGTTCTCGTTTCCGCGAACTTTTCGCCGGTGCAGCTACATCCACTTACCGCATTACCCTTTCTCTCTCTCTCTCTCTCTCTCTCTCTCTCTCTCTCTCTCTCTCTCTCTCATGCTCCTTTAACGCATAATACAGAATGTCGATATTGCACGCTGTCACCGTATACTCTTCTAATCTTTCTACCCATCAGGCCGAGGGAGGCGCTGGATTTATTAATTCAATATTTTTTTTTTGTCTGCTAGGATCGTCGGACAGGCCGACGCCGCCCATCCTCATACGCACAACTAATAATAGCCTACACATATTACCAGGAAATCCGAACCAATTTTATGCGATGCTTATATTGTCATCCTCGTCAGTTGTGACAGTGTCGTACTGGCTTCCGGATGAAGTTTAGTATTAATACGGCAATTCAACAAGGTAGATTATCATTATTTAAAGCTCAGCTGTAATTTTAATGTTTGTATATCGTCTGATATAGGTTAATTATGCAGACATATAATTGTATCTGAGTGCATTTATTATTATTATATGTATATGCATTATTCATAATAAATAAAGCCAGATATAGTTCGAATTACGATGTGCAATATGTATGTTATAGGTTATTACAGTGAATTTTAAATAATAATTATTTGAAAAAAACCTTTTGCCTAATAATACTCTGTATATATACATCTGTTAAAATAAATTATGAAAAATACTTTTTTAGTTTTGTCAATTATTGTCAAATGACCCTAAGATAGAGTGAAATTCATATTAATCCTAAAGAAAAATAACGTTTCCAATGACCAATTTAATCCAAAGCTGAAAAAAAAGCTGGTCGTAAAAATGGTCTAGGAACGTTTTTATCTATTATGAATGGCCAATATTGATCTCTAAAAAAAATGGTCTTTTTACTGAATATATTTAACTGCCGAAATAGATAGAAAACGATATTACAGTTATAAAATAGGAAGCTTGATCAAGAATAATGACCATAATTAATATGCAAATAATAAATAGTTCTGAAAATGAAAATACCAAAGTAAAATCACAAACGTTTTCCGAATTCATTTATTATGATAAAAATAAAAAGCTTGAATTATACATTAATCCATCTTCGTATCTTGCAAGAGTTAAATTTTTAAAAATCACGAGGCTTCTGAAATTTTTGACAGTGCAATTTTCAAATTAATATAACTTACAACGATATCTTTATTATTTACCATCCAAAGCGCCAACGTTTTCGAGATTATCTCGTGGTTTGTATATATATATATATATATCCAAAGACGCTTCGGCTAATATATAATACTACTTTTACGGAAATACCACTCATAACAATACCGGGGGCGCATAGAAACTTTACCGTTAATATCTTTTTATCATCTGAAGTTTGCTCGTGAAGCTTAACAGTGTTTACTCTTTATACTCGTCTCCTTATTTATTACCCGGCAATTTTTCCGAAACTTTTGTAATTTGTACTTTTGCGAAGGACTTCATATATTATATACATATAGAATAGATTTTATCAGCTTCTATATATACATGTATAGTCAGCGAGAAGGAGAGAGAGAAAATTATTTACATCGATGCGGCAGAGCATATATTTTATTATATAGAGTTTGTAATTAACTCTTTTGATCGCTATCATCAATCTTAACGGCATATATTTTCCTTTTATTCAGAGTCGTATATTTTTACTTGGCCAACGATATATGGAGTTCGTGATATATATACACAAGCACACACACACACACACTCACACACACACATATAAATATATATATATATATATATATATATATATATATATATATATATATATATATACACGCTAAATTTCATTTCTTTGCAGACAGCTCGCTCGGACTTCATTTTTGTTATCTATAAAGCTAATTTATAAAAGTCGCAATTTGAACGCTACGCGAAATATCTTTATTTCGATCGTGGAAGAAAAATGTATTAAGCGCAGGAAGAAAATATACAGGTTCAACTTATGTTGGCGATACTTTCCATTTTGAATAAGACGCACGAATGTAAGAAACGTAACCTCGAAATAGCTCAATGATAATAAAAGCAGAACTGGAACGTGTAGATAAAAAATTTGAAACAATCAGACGAAACTTTTCAGTTATCCCCTAAAAATCAAGAGGCGACCCGAAGTAACAGTATATGGATCAAATTTAAGTTGTAAAAAAAAAAAGAAGGAAAAAATCTCGATAGCAGCCGAATCTCAAATACGACTGTTCAAGTCGTAACTTAAATGTAACTTATACTGTTTCCTCGTTTAATATTAATATAAAACAAAAAAAGTTCGATATTACGTACATGGTTCGTCATTGTAGTATATAGAAAATGGCTATTATATATTCTACATAATAGAACCGAATTAAGAGACAAAAACAGAAAAGAAAAGTACTCTTATAAGACAATGTTGGTGTATATATTTGAAGGAAAAAACAGTCGCTGAAATGAAAAAGAAATTTTAATATCAGGAAAAGCGTGTGTATAAAAATGAACGCGTGCTGTCAGTCTGCGCATACGTGCGCATTATGATATAAAAATGCGATGGAAATCACGCCCGTAAAGCTCACTCGGAGAATTAGACTTCAGTTGCTGACAAACGCACAAAGAGAAGAAGAGAAAAAAAGGCGATGAAGACGTTTCATTTTCTCGACGACTAGACTGCACGCGTTACGATCAATTCTTATTAATCGTGTTTGGGCTGAAACTGAAAGCCTTCCGTTGTGCAGGAATCCATTGATTCTTCTTTTCTTTTTCTTTTTTTCAATAAATGACAATGAAAAAAGAAGAAACAACAATAGAAATGAAACAAAGGCGATTGAGTATATTTTGGATGTAGCTTGTGTAAAGGAAGCGCGCATAACTATTCGATCAGGTATAAGATTAGACGAATTTCCGGAAGATGTATACCCCCTTTTTTCCAACTATATACATACGTATATATACGAGAGTGCAATCAATTTATTCAATTAAATAGCCTCGTGTAAAGTGTTAGCGAATCCAGGAGGAACACAACCCCCCTTTTTCTCGTTTGCCACGCTGCCGTGCATGACCTTCGCAAAAAATAAAGTGACAAGAAAACAATGAAAGAGAAATAAAAAAGAAAATATAAACCAACGTTACGCCGCGTTCGATTCGTAGCTTTTAAGTCAGGAGGAAAGTCCTCGGCATTGAATTAAAAGAAGAATAAGTGAGGCGAGGATAAAAGAAGAACAAAATGAAGCGAGGGAAAGAGGTAACCTTTTAAGCCTTTTCGCAATTATAAGCGCTCGAATTATGTTCAAAAAAGGAACAAAAAAAAAAAAAAACACGAGTGCTTAAGGGAATCAATGCGAAGCTCAAACATATTGCTTCTCTTTGGTACGTATGTAAAAAAAGCGAGTCGAATAATATGTTGAAAAGCTTTTATATATATGTATATATATATATATATATATATATATATATATATATATATATATATAAATGCCATTTTCATGTCGGCATATAGGGCGCGTACATGAAAAGGATTTTCAAGCACATTTTTGAGCATAAATCAGTCCACCCGCCTTGCGAGTTTTCATACCTATGAGTTTATACCAGCTTGATTGCACTGGAGTGCACGTTTATGTACGTTCATAAGTATATATATGTATGTGTGTGTGTGTGTGTGTGTGTGTGTGTGTGCACGCGCGCGCGCGCGCGCTCTTCTCTCGGTGCAGAGAACATCCATCTCATTCTCTCTCTCTCTCTCTCTTTCCACGATGACTTTAAAAATGCAATTATTCCCTACTATTTTATTAGACAGACAATTTTAGTTCTTCTTGGAGTTTGAATCCCGCTCTCTGTCGCTCAATCGAATATTGAAACGCAGCTAATTCGACGACATCGGTGATTTGTTCCGAGCATAATTATAGGAATGTCCGATTAATGAAGCGATGACTCAACGAGTAAACATTCTGTACGCGCGCGGGCGACAGAGGTCCGGCCATCTGGGCGCTTTTAAAATCCTTATCTCCGACCCGCTGTAATGTTTAAGCAGACGGCAATGGCTCCCGTATGTACCTAAATCAATAGAGAGTGCGAGAGCGAAAGAGAGAGAGAAAGAGAGAGAGAAAGAGAGAGAGAGAGGGTCAGAGAAAGGTAGAATGGAGCCGGGTTTTAAAAAAGAGCTTAAAAAAGTGTCCCTTATATCCGAAGGGGGAGATGGGATATGGAATACATGCGTGATAAATCGTTGCTCTTTGTGTAATGTATATATATATATATATATATATATATATATATATATATATATATATATATATATACCTGTAGTTGGCTATAATGCCAGGGGGCTTAAGGGAAATTATTATAGGATAAAAGGAATGGAAAATGTTTATATACGTGTTGCATATACGAAGCGCGTTATAAAACTTGCTTTTGAGATTTAATTCTTCGTTCAACCGGAAGTTATAAACCAGCATTGAATTTTCTCGAAAAAAAAAAAAAAATTACGTAGCCTGGATGCAGAATTATATATATATAGGCCATATTAATAAATGTTCGAAATTCCGACTTTGCCGTACTAATGGGCATTAATGGAAAATCAATCGAGGTTTTTTTTTTGTGTCCCAATATAATGTAGCTCTAGAAAGGTTTGAAAATAATTTCGAATAACTTCGCTACCTATAAAACTCGTAATTCCTCCCTGCTTCTTTTTTTACGGTCGATTTGTTACGATTATAACTCATTTGTATACGAACACTCGTAATGGATAAAACTCGTTTGACAACCGGCGAGGAAGAGAGGGGGCGGGGCGGGGAGAAAAAGCTTTAAAGCAATAACACGCGCCCTATTGGAAATATTTCCCAACGATAAAACTTTATGAAAATATGTAATTTATAATTGATTGAAAAATTCGCTTCGTACAATTGGTGAGACATTATGCGAACCATGATTGAATATATTATTGATAAATAACAAAACGAAAAAGAATTATTAAAACTTTGCTTTTTTAACGAAACAAAATAATGAGTATATCTATGTATCTATTAAATAAATTCTTTAAGCCAAAATTAAAAATATTAACGTAAATGTTTCTGGAATCGACAGAATAGGATAAAGAGAAGATAAGTCTTTCAATTCAAAATCTCGAATTTCGATGTTCAATATAATTTCTGAGCGTGCGACGAGCAACACTGATACTCTCATCAAAAGCAAATACATATAGTATAGTAGTTAATAAAAAAATACTCGCCGAGCATTCGCAGATGAATTATTTCTTCGTCGGAATTAATTAATTTTACGGTTGCGAGCCATTATTCGATTAGAAATTTCTACTCAATGTTAACAAATTTAATTGTTTACTTTTTACAGGATTATAGGTAAATCCTATTTTTTAAATATGTATAATTGCTGGGTTAAATAATTTTTTTTTACTTACTATTTTATTCCGTTGTAAAAATGTGGTTTTTCAAATTTTTATTTCATATGCATATTATTTTTTTAGTCCTTTTTAATCTCGTTCGTATGGAATTTTGCAGCAAAAATACGAAATTGTACACAGGTATTCTACGCATATGAAACGTGGAATGACATATGATTTAATTTATTAAATTAAACAAATCTGACCTGTTTTGCTCAGATTTTCAAATCTATATAAGTGAATCCGACAAATGTACTTTTTCAGCCTAATGAAAAAAGTAAGTTGATTAAAGCATGGTAAAACGTATTTATTTTATACAGGAAAAAAATGCTGCACTATTTCTAAATCGAAGGTGTAATTCATTTGTTCAATATTACACGAACGGAAAATGTATATTTAAAAATATGACGAATCTAATACCTGTAGAAATATATGTCGGATTTACTTGGAATATTCCCAGATAAATTTAAAATTAGAGATTAACACTTCCTTTAGAATTACCTAAATATATTCTGTAATATTATAAGCCCTTCTTTCTACAAAGAACAGAAAAGAGAACCGTATATTACTATATATAGGTGTGTGTATGTGTATTCACGTATAATGCACGAGCCCCCGCACGCGTGTATATATATATAATAACAAGTACATTTGTACGAAAGCAAACATCAAACAGAAATCCGTCGCGCATCGATGGCTCGACCATTCATCCCCCCTTCGCCCCGTACACGCATTGGGCTCTTATGCTCCCACGAAGCATCATGATATATATATATATATATATATATATATATATATATATATATATATACGTGTGTGTGTGTGTGTGTGTACACGTTTATCCCCGGACACTTAAAAGTCAGCGGCTGCTTTTGAAAAGAGAAAAAAAACGAGTACGAAGACAGACAAACAGTAAAAAGAGCGCTGCACAGCGTGGCGGGAAAGGAGCAAAGCATGTTGGGACGTCGTTCTATTCGTGTATATATATATGTGTGTGTATTGTGTATGTGTGTAGCTTCTGCACCCCCGTCCCCGTCCACAACTCTGAATCATTGAAAACATCGGTAATGTCGAGCGGTTAAACCTGATCTTTCGTACCTAGATTGGTGACTCTCTATCTATTATTATTATAATTATTATTATCACTATTATTATTAATATTATTATTATTATTATCGTCGTCATCCTCATACGAGAATTACACACGCACGTGGGGTCGTCGCGCCGGATCGCTCGGCGGCCTTGTACCCTTTATACCGAACGGGGCGCGTTGGGGGGGTGGGAGGGGTGAGATGAAATTCCGTGCCTGGGCAGAAGGGCGAACAATCGCCCGTATGGGTCCTGTAAATAAAAAAAAAAAAAAAGAGGAGGAAGAAGACCGCCCAGCCGCTGCGCACAACGCCGGGGTGTATCCGTGCATAGGTACGGGGGGGGAGGGGGTATCTCTTTACACGCGCACTCGTCCAACATGCGCATTATCAATGCCGGTGTCTACTTACGCGTGGCTCCAGCTGTCCCGAGCAGCAGCGATCCCAGCAGCAGCAGCAGCAGCAGCAGCAGCAGCGCCGGCAGCCTGCCCGCCGCCGGGAAGTTGCTCGCGCCGCTACGCCCCATCGCGCCGCATATCACCACCGCGTGGCCAGAGGTTGGGGGTAGGGGCTGCCGCTGGACGACGTCCACCCGGTCTCCTCGGCTCGTCGCGCGGGGCCTCTTCTCCTCGGCGAGCCCTCTTCCCAACGGGGGCGCAAGCTTCCTCCTCCCTTCCCCTCGCGGATCCCGTCAGCGGGCGCGGGGCCAGGCGACGATACAGCCGCGCGCCGTCATCCGAGCGGCCGCGCGACCGTCATCGCGCCGCTGCGCCCCAACGGCGATGACCAGCGACCACTGCGGGCGGCGGAGGGGGGAGGGGGGGTAGGCGACACGCGCACCGCCGTATACGAGGGTGCGTCCGTGCTGCGTGTACGAGGGGGAACAGGCGCACTTTATCAACACCACAACAGCACGATCATGCGATCACGATTATTATCATCACCACTATATATAAATACAGACGGCCACTTCTCACTTCTGTTTCACGGATTATTATATTCTTATATAGATTTCACCGTATATTTATGTCGATGTATACTTATGTAGGCCACCCGCGCGCGGCTCTGTTTTGAATTATACAGCACCAGAGAGGTCAAGAAGCACAGAGCGAGTGAGACAGAGACGGAGAGGAGGGCTATTTCCTTCTCTATATAATGCACTTCGGGTCACGAACACTTCGCGGGGAGGAGGCCGGTCCACCGCGGCGGCGGCGGCGGCTCGGCAGTTTCATGGCCCTCTGCCTGCCCGCCCGCGCGCACCTCCTCCGGGAAATCACGGGGAATTGCGAGCGACGTACAGCGCAACCCGGAAGTATATATATATATATATATATATATATATATATATATTTATGCGCTTGTATACGTATACATGTATATATATAACTAAGTCAGCCTGTAGCAAGGCGCCGGGACAGTCGACAGTAGATAACCTGTGTTTACGTAGGACAAAACACGTGTCTTTTATATATATATATATATATATATATATATATATATATATAGATATATATATATATATATATATATATATATATATATATATATATTCATATAGCTCTCATTATATTACGCGCTCCCTATACAATAAAACGCCCCACCGGTAATCCCCACGTGCTCGCCATTGCACTGCACACCGCGTTTCTCGTCGTTTATTGCGCGTGCGCATGAATGACAGCTATGCTATTATGTATATATACTCGTATATAACCGTGGCACTGTAAGTTCGAAATCGCCACGTATACATTAATTTCCCTGTCTTTGATGAGATTTTACGCCACTTTAGATCATATCTTTCTTATAGATTTTGCGGATAATTTTAATGTTGGTATATAATGTACAATACAAAGCGTGAGGAAATATTTGGAGAAAAATTTCATTACGATCAGGACTCGATAAGTGAAATAAATTATTGGAAAAATAAATAACGGGATATTTTATAATTCGCGCTACTGCTATCTTTTGAGACTTTTTCTATATTTTCCTCAATTCGTGGTGTAGATACTTTCGGAAATAAATTCGAAGACTCATGACTTTTGTTGTTTCTTCGTGTTTTTCGTTATGAGCATATATGGTTCATGCTATTTTCCACAATGACATTGATAATCAACATTTCAAAATACAAAAATTACATTTTTTCTCTCGATGTTTATTTCGTCTACCCTTTTAAAATTACGCGTCATGCTATTGATAACTTCGATAATGTTTCATTACATTAGAATTACCATATATAAAATGCACTATTTCGAATTACGCAGGATGCCGCGTTTCGATCGTATCGAGCCTTTTCCTATGTACATATAATGCCAGCGAAGTCTGGTTCCTATCCACTCCACACTCCCCCTTCGCATCGGAATTTGCACGTGCACAGTGCGAGAAGATATTTTCTATATATATATATATATATATATATATATATATATATATATAGAAGCTAGATAGGATATTATAATACGCCGAGCAGGGGGCCGATCGATCTCCGCGCGAGGAAAGGAGGAAATTCGCTCTTCCGAACACAGACGCTGAAAGAGATAAGACCTTCGCGGGTGGGCTCTCTGTACAGTGTCCATATATATATATATATATATATATATATATATATATATATATATATATATATATATATATATATGGGAAAATCGGAGAATCGAAGAGAGAGAAGAGAGAGAGAGAGAGAGAGAGAGAGAGAGAGAAGGAGAAAGTGCTATAACGTCAGAGACACGTCGTCTTCGGAAGTTTTTTCTGCGAGCTCGATAAATTCAGCGGCCGGCAATCCGATTCCCGCCGTCGCACGAGCGCGCGCAAAGAGCCTATAACGCAGTCGGGCCGCTGCTCGCGAGAGGATTGCAAAATAATTGATCCTTCCTCCACCCCCCCCCTGTTTTATCCCTCGGCGAGATCTATATATATATATATGCGTAAGGGAGTTATTCGCCCTCGCCACCCACTTATATATATATGTATGTATGTCTATAGAGAGTCTCCGGCTTTTCTCAGCTCCTTCCGCGCGAGCTTGCATCAAAAGCCCGCGGAGTCGAACTGGTGTGCACCGCCAGTCCACCGCCCCGTCCCTCCGCAACTTCCTTATCTCCCCGACGATGTTAAATTCTCATAATTTCCGGCAGTAAAAGCGAAGAAAGAGCGAGTGAGAGGGAGGGAGGGAGACGTTGGTTGGGCGAGGAGGTAGAGACATATAGATAGATAGATAGTTGAAGGATAGTCTGGGTAAGATAGGGGGGGGCGACAAGGTAGGGGAGCTTCCAACTCCCTCATCCCGCCCCCTATGGAAACTCGCGTCGTCGTTCGACCGGAATCGATCATGAGCGCGGCGCCCGATTCCGCGGCGGGTTAGGGGCGCGCGGAGGGGGGAGGGGAGGGTGCGCGCAGCCTGCCTCCGCGGGACTTCTGTAAAGCTCGTAAAGTCATGCGGGGTTAGAGGAATGATCTTTCACTATCGCCCGCGGAGCGAAACGCGCGCGGACAATTAAAAGTTCCATCCAGCGCGGACTTACGATCCGCTTTTTATGCCGCCCCTGCGCCTCCCCCCGCCCCCGCCCATATTTAAAAGGACTTCGCTTTGCCGGCTTTAGCGTTTCATCCCTCCCTTCCTATATCTATATAACTCCGAAGAACGAGATTCTCTTCTCTTCCCCTTTATAGGAATCTATTTTTAAATCTTCTATAAATTTATATATATATGATAGCCACGAGTCATTGCGGTGGAAAACCGATGTCTACAGTATCTCTTTCGATGATTTCGTTGTACTCCTCTTCGGTCTTCTACTTTTCGTGGACGCCACTCATCTTTCAATTCGATTAAAGGTTGTTCTACCCGCTCGCTGGAGTCGGTGTGAATCCCCTGCTTAATTTTCGTTGCCCGAACACGCCTGACTGCTAAATTTTTCAATTCCGTACAAGGAGATGTATACAGAAGGAAAATAGCCGCGGTGGGCGAGCAGCGAGGATGGGGAAATGTAAATTTTAATAAAGATTAGACTTTGGACGGAATCCTTTTGTTTTTAGATATCTCGCCCCCCCCCCCCCTCAAACAAGCCCGTCGGCCTCGCTTATGCACTAGCGCCCGCTAATTCGATAACGTTCGTATATAATGCAGGATTTAAAAATTTTTTTTGCTTTTTTCATTCGAAAACCCCAGCAACTGTAAATGTTCGTTTCCTCATACTTAGATAACAAGCCGGGCGAGAAGGACGGGGTTAATGGCTTTTTAATTATCTCGGCTTTTAGAACAGCAGCTCTACAATTTTCTCCTGTACGCGCTTTTACGACGATAATGGGCAGCGAGCGGCCAATTACCGTGGCGATGCATCGGGCGCGGCATCCTTCGTCGTCAGAGCACAAGATCTCAACGAGACCGCGCTCGATCGCCCTTCGAACGCGCGAGGAACGAGCCCGATTCCCCTTATCCCTCCTCGTTTCGGCGGTCGGCCGTTTCACGTCAGAGAAAGAAAGAAGGAAGAAGAAAGGAAAATCTACGCGGCATGTCCAGATGAGATGTACGCAAGCGGCAGTAAAGGAGACAGACCGTGAGAGAGGGAGGGGGCAGGCTTTCGAGGCGCCTGCCACAGCCATCTGGTGCGGGGGGAATCGCGTGCATCGCGTACGCGAGCGAATCAAAGTCTCGCGCGTGCATTTTATTCGTATACGCGCGTACCTGGACGTACGTAGGTACCGGCACTGGATGCGCGCATAAATCGTTCGCGCGGCGAGGGGCGAGAGGGGGGGGGGCGGTGGGACGGAGAGAGCAGTTCCCGCGGTGCCGAGAGAGACGCGCACAGAGTGAGAGAGAAGCCTCTCCCGTCCCTCGCCCCCGCCCCGCCCACCCGACGCTTTTAAATTGATTACTCTCGCGCTCGCGGCTCGATCCGCGGCTCGCGAATTAATGGCCCTCCATCCCTCGCTCCCCCTCCTCCCCCCCCGCGCCATTATCCCCATCGCGGCTCCATAAGCCGCGCCGCGGGACGGCCGTTCCAGCCGCGCCGGGGCCGAACGAGGAGGAGGAGGATTCTCGCGACGGGCTCGCGTACAAGCGAGAGCTTTACTTACGGCCGAGGGGAATAAGCGCGGGATTTTTCGACGAGCCGATTGGAAATCTTCGCGGGTAGAGTCGCTCGGCCGATCTCGTACGCGTGTATAATTTGAGGGGCGCGAGGGGGGGGGTTGGTCGTAGAAATTTTACACGCAGCGCGTGGGTATTAAATAAGCGGCGTTGACGACGAGGCCCGGATTCAATCACGACAACCATGGAACTTTAATGTCCTGTCCCTTTCGCTGGCCTCGCGCCGTGGACGGTAATTCATTATCATTTTAAATTACTCGGACAATTCGTCTTCGACAGGAAGAGGCTCTGCGCAATTTCCATACACAGTCACAGAGACGCGTTTTATACACATTTTACAGAAAATACATGCATACATATATAGCGTATATAAACTGTCCCAGCCCCTCTCCACGAATCCGAAACATGCGCGATGAGAGACGGAACGACGCGCAGCATCAGCGGCAGCGGCGGCGGCAGCGGCGGCGGCTACACCTCGAAATTAACCGGCGGGACGGGATGTACGAAAGCGAAAAAAAGTGAAAAAAAAAGAAAGAAAGAAAGAAAGAAACCAAAACCAACCCGAGCGCATGGCGCGCGCGAGAGCCCGCGCCGTTTTAATACCCGTCTCCGCGTTTCGCAACGGCGGGCGGTGGCGCGTCGCGACATTGATTTAGGACGGCCCATTAATTTGAATTTTCCAAAACTGCGCACGGGGAGGCGAGCGCTGCGACGCGTAAAAACTCATTATTCTATATATATATATATATATATATATATATATATATATATATATATATATCATACAATTATAAAACAGCGAGGGGTCCGAGGAGATCATCACAGTAACGTCCGCGGGCGCTGGGATATACGTGCGCGCACGATTCGAAGAGGAAAAATCTAGCCTCGAGTTATAGACATCCGACTGTGCGGAATCCTGTTAAATATGATTATTATCATCAATGTCACCCATAACTCGCTGATGTGATTACATATATATATATATAGACTATATAGCTCGAAAAAGCCGAGGTACAGAGTCCGCGCACATGATATAATCAGCGACCGAACGCGCCTGCTGGATCATGATGCGACAATAGCGGCTTAGCAAAATCATCGGGGAGGGGGATTCGAGGGTGAGGGCGAGAGACAGAGAGAGAGAGAGAGAGAGAGAGACCCTTCAAGCTGGGTAAAAGGATTCGCAGAGCCCATCGCGTATATAAACAACCCGTTGGAGGAAGGAGAGGCTAAATCGACGAGCCCTTTAAAAGAAAGTCGATCGAGCCATCGTCGCGTGCGGTCGGCACCCGAGCGACGCGCACGTGCGCGCCCATACACGTTTATATATGCACGTATACGCATATACGTATGCTCTAATGCTGCGCGCACGTAAAAGCTCAGTGGGCATTTTAATACTTGCTTAATAACGGCAATCGAGGGCTACATTAAACGTGGACGATATCGTGGTGGAATTTATATTATACGTTATACCAATCCTACAAACCGATGCTCGAATAGCTTCCGCGCCCTACGTTTCAATGCGTTCCGGCGAGAATTTCCCGGTACATCTTCATGCCATTACTGCTGTGCCAATGATAAATTAATCGACTTTTAGTTCGCGATTGATTGGCAGAGTTGCACGGCCGTCGTGCGCTCGAACGCGTCGAATGTTTTGATTACCTAAAACACCGGACTGTGACAAGTGGCGGGGAAAAATTCACCATCGATACTAGTTTTACAAGCCTGACACGGTCCTCCGGGTTTTCGGGCAGAGATTTTTCGTCGCGTCTAAATCTTATACCGGCTCCTTGCCCAGTACGTTTTCTTTACTGACTATTCTAAATTGCCCTCCCCCCTCCCTCTTCGTGGATCCTCACAAATGGCAGATCAAAGAAAATAATCTATCTACGTGTTAACAATTTACATAACGAGAGCTATATAAATATATGTGTATATGCAGTGCTGCTTTTAGCAGCTACATACTCTATTTTTCAATACCTATACTGTACTGGAGAAACCCCTCTTCAAAAAAAAAAAAATAAATAAATAAATAAACAAACAACAACCAAAAACACACTCTCGTCGCCCCTTCTACATCAGACAACGTAGCGACGCACACACGCGCACACGCGGTACGACGACAAAGCGACAAGGACGCTCCTCGCTCTCCTCCGGGACGAGAGGCGAGATCCCCTCTCTCGCCCGGGTACGGCGACTCCGACGCACGAGCCGCGAGTAGTACAACGCGCGCGCGATACGCGTATTTAATGCAGCAGCCGAACCGGGTCGCCGGAGAGACGGGACGTTTGAGAGCGAGAGATGGGTAGAGACAGAGAGAGAGAGAGTGAGAGAGTGAGAGAGAGAAAGAGGGAGCGAGAGAATGCGGAGAGCGTCAGGGAGGCTCCGCGGACCCGCGCGATGTCTCTCGGCGAACTGGCGAGCGCTGAGTATTCCGCTGCCGCTGGAGAGCGCAGCGCCGCCACCGTCGTCTAACCTATATATATATACATATATATATATATATATATATGCCCCCCTCCCTCTCTCTCATTCCCTTCGGCTCCTCATGCGCGCGCGCGCGCGCGCCTGCAGCCACGGCCACCACCACTACCACCACCACTAACACCACCATCGCGCCACCCAGCGTACGAGCCGCTGTACGAATGCTAGACGCCGCTGTACACCGCCGTGGCGCACTCCACACGCTCGCAGCGACCACGTGCGTGTATACGCGCGTTGCCTTCGTGTGGCGCAGCGCCTGCGCGCGCACGCGCGGCGTCTCTCCTCTCCCGCGCCGTCTCGTCCCGTCGCGCATCGCCGGGAGCGGCACATCCAGCCCCTCCGCGACTACCCGCGCGCGCTGCAGCATCCAGTCCTCTCTCTATCTCTCTATCTCTCTCTCTCTCTCTCGCGTCATTGGTATGGGCGCGTGTGTGTATATGTGTGTATACGAGTGCGCGAGGGGATACGCAAGGGAGGAGGGATCCTGTCTCCTTCACTGCCCCCCCTCCCCCTCGAGCTCGCTATCTCTCTCCGGCGCGTTTCATCTCTCCCCTCTCGCCCGATGCCCACGGAATATCTTACTCCATCGTATTATATTATTCGCTCGGACCTCTTGAGAATGTTTCCCCGTGCATATAATACTACCCATTGTATATACCTCTATGTATGTATGTATATATATATATATATATATATATATATATATATATATATATATATACTTGTGGAACGCCTTCTTCCTGGACCGCAACGCGCGCCCTTTTCTTCGGCTCTTCGAAAGCGAATTTCGAGGTATACGATTGCCTAGGTAAACATCGGATCGGTTATGAATGAACGTTTTTCAGCGGTTTCGTAGATGAGGCATACCTTCGAGCGTATTTAAAATGTCACTTATGTAATGAGAAATACGTACGCAAATATGTAAGTCGAAAACCAATCGATAGTAATAGAACAACGCAAACGTGTATCTTAGAGTCTCGAAGGGATACGTTACATCCCCATCACCCCCCCCCCCCTCCAACACTGCGAGCGTCGATTTCCGAGGGTAAAGCTTAATTTTTCGAGCACGAGAGTTACGGAATGTTCGAAGCAGTATGCAGTACTTGCAGGGACGCGGATATCGCGTAATTACCTTGCACACCGGCGACGAGAGTGGACTCTGTATTGGGAACTTTGAACGATCCGTGCGTCGGACCCTATCGGGTCGATGGGGAAACAATAAATATATGGCCGACGAGCACGAATATTCACCGAGTAGAAGTTAATATTGAGGAAGAATTAATACGGATTTCTCTCTCTCTCTCTCTCTCTCTCTCTCTCTCTCTCTCTCTCTCAAAACATCGTAAAAGCGACGCTAGAGGAGATTGTTGTGCGAGCAACTGTACTGCTAAAACGACGTTTCGATACCAATTAACGTTCCCATCGTGTTTCGGAGCACGGGGATTCTCAAATTTCACGCCTAAATCTCATTCGTGAGATAGAAACGTTGGATAAACGCGAGGCACGGATGAGCATATAAAAGGTCCTGGCAATAATGTTAGGTTTCTCCGCAAACGACTATTATCGGCTTATTGTTAGTCAATAATCGTCGCGTGGAGCCACAAAGCAAAATTAAACGAAACGTATTAAACACGTTATAATGTGGGACATTCGTGCGCAGGCCAGAATTCTTCAAGAGCATAATCTCCCAAATCGAATAAATTTTAGAAAGGGTAAAGGAGAAAGTGGATAAACAGAGTGGAAAAACTGGTACATTTTACCAATCCATAATTTATATGCGCATACAAGCATTTTCAATTATGATTATAAAATATAATGATAATCGTTCATTTATTTAGGACAAGCACTATGTGTGAACGAGTTTTATACAGTAAAGATACAAATGTGCTCTGTCTTATGAAGGCAAAGCGAAAATCTGGTTATGTTGGTTGAGTTTTGTTCATTTTTGGATTCCACGTATGTACTTTTTCAATGGATTAGGTGAGTTTGTTAAAAACGGACATATGTATCTGCTTAATATATAATAGACTTATTTTTATTCTTCTTATTTTATTTACTTTTTAATATAATGTATTTCATAAATTTTTCATCTCCTTACAATTGTCTCGAGGTGAAAGAATATTATTTATTAAAATATAGTCTTGGTTTACAGAATGCTTATATACCTTTTTGAAAACTGATCGTTCAATTTTCACAATTAAAGCTAATACTTCCTTGTCGGGATCAAGATATGACAGGCGATCCCATCTTGACTCAGAATAGCAAGACAGTACTGTAATTGACGAGATTTTTTCGATACTAAGACAACATTTTACGAAACATCGTCTTGTCTTAGGATAAGTGGCATTCTAGGCATAACAATTATTCAGGACTAGCCGATGAATCGTCTTATTAATGAAAATTATTCAACTATTGGCTGCAGAGGTCAACAGTAAATAAAATTTGTCACGTGCTTCGGCCCATCTTCCATATGAATCTTTTAATGGTTTTTAATCAAAAAGTTCGTGTTTTTCCTTGAAACCTTTTATCATCCCTCATATATAGACTTTATTATTCTTTCGTTTAAAATTTTACAAAACCAATTTTACCCAAAGGGCTGACCAGCTCCAGTTTCTCCCGCGTGTGTGCGTGTGTTCACGCGCGCGTGTGTGTGTGTGTACGTCAACGTCTAAGCACGACTCAATTGGGCGGGGAGGGGGGGATGGGTCGAAAAGTGTAGATAGCCGCCCTTACATAGCGCGGCGGAATTGGAAGCCGGCCCACCGATAACGGAAGTCTAGACGAAACGTATTATTCGCTGATTCATTTCGTTTTTATCTGCGCCCCCGTCGGCAATAATAAGGGACAATTAACGAAATTACAGGATGGGGAGGCAGAAACCGAGGTTCCCCCCGTAATTTTGGTCGTTTTAGTTCTAAGTTAAACATATATGTACCTACTATTATATATATATATAAGTCCGATCTGTGTACGAGTGCGTGAAACAATGGCGGGTAGATTGCCGCGTTGTTTATACTTTATATTTGTATTATATGCAGGAAAACTGTTCGGGACTTTAAACGAAGCTAATGGAGCGTTTTAAAAGTTTGCGAAAAAAATTCACGATTAAACTGTATTATTTAATTCGATTGTGTCGATTAATTGAGGGCAACTTTACTGGCTAACGAGCGCATCAGTCCGGTCCATCGCTATCTCGCACCGCCTCGTCGCGATTATTTTCCCGATTTTTTCCTTTAATTAAAAGTGTCGCTCGCGAATGAACGGCATTATGGTACTTTCGATCGCAGCGGATAAAAACAACACATTTCCATTTGCGCGATTCAAAGGGATGGCAAATATACGAATAAAAATTTTCGTCCGCTATACACGAGTCTTTGCAACGGAATTAAACGATACGCAAAACAAATCGATTAAACAAAGAATTAAAAATATTAAATGTATTATGTATTACAAATAAACATATAATCTATATTGAAAATTAAAAAAAAGAAAAATAATTTTTGATCATGTTGAATATAGCTATAAATCGAATAATGATTTATGCATTCCTGACGATCAGTATCGTCAGTAAATAATTGTCAAGGAAAATTTGAAAAACATATGTAGATTCATTATTTCACCATTAAAATACCATTGATCAGAGCTCCTTACCTTTTGTCCGGGTCATAATTGAGAGAGCAAATGGTATGATGTTATAAACAATTAGATTAAAAAATAAAAAGTTATTATTTTATTTTTTAGTTGATTGCAAAAAGAGTGTTTTTTAATGTTTTAGTTCTTTTACTCAAGAAACTGTTATCATTAATATTAAATTAATAAATATTTTTATCGATCTTACAGTCTTTATAATATAATATATTAGCTAAAATAATGACAGCCAGACTGTCCTTGTTTATGTTCACCCCCGTAGAAACTGACATAAAACTTATTACTACAATAAATTATATTAAAAATTAAAAATAAAAATAAAACAAAAGTAATAATCAAATAAAAATAAAAATAAAATAATAAATAAAATAAAATAAAAATAAAGTAATATTATATGTTAGTAAAGGACAATCTGACTGCCCCCTCCACCTTAAAAATTTAATTGATTGTCAAATTTTACATTGCTGTAGAATTTCTAACCAATTTATCAAACGATATGTAGGAATAAGGACGTTATAAAAATGCATTTTTTTTTTTAATAATAATATAGTAAAATTTTAAAAATGATCTCATTTTCGTACCTTTTGATGAATTTATTTGAAACGTTGCAACAACGAATAGTGGATGTAAAGAAAGGGTATGATTAACTAAAATTTAAAATAAAATTTTTCTTTCTCTTGAAACATATGTTTTTTCAGTTTTTTTTTAGTGGCATTTTTCAGTGTTAAATGGAAACTATAGAATCACGAAACAATGGATAATTTAAGTAAATTACGTGACTTTTTAGAGACCGAATTGACATAAATAAAGAATGTTGGAATCAAGGGAACGAAATTAAAACTAGCATTCAACAGTGGGACGTCGAAAATCAACTTTACTATACAGCACCGATGTTCATTACCGATTTGTTGATCTCAAATTTTCAAAATTTATAGATTTCCATGTGCAAGCATTGATGCTTTGTCATTATTCAGACAAGACGATATTCAGTAAAATATTGCCTCGGTATTGAAAAAGTTTGATCTTGCTCTTGTATAAGTCTTAAGATTGTCGGTATGGACTTGAAACTACCAATAAAGTATTCGATTCAATTTTAAAAATTTGTGCCAAAAGTTACTTAAAATAGTTTACAAACAGTTACAAGGACGAACAAAGATAATTTAATAGTTTTTATATAAAATGATGTAAAGACAATGTGATAAATGAACGAATAATGCAATTGCAACGTGATCTGTGATATTTTTTTTCCAATTGTAATAATACGATTGTTACGTTCTTTTGAGAAAAATATCACGTGCGATCAGCATTGTGATCAGCAAATACAATCATGGTCCTGATTATGAATTACGTTCCTGATTACGAATACTTCCAATAACCACTTAATAAATTTTGCAAAGATGATAAAATTCTTGTGACGCGGCTCTTGATTGATTGGTCTAGAAACTCATTTCTACGATGTTGTCTTGATATCAGTCTTAAATTTCGATACCAGACCGGAAAATACCAAGATTAGTCTTGGTTATTGGTGACAGTCCAGCGAGATTATATTTTTTTTCGAAAAATTCAAATCGAACGGCGAGACATGAATCGACAAGAATGCGGTATAAAGGAGCCTCTTTTCTTGAAATATTGAAAAGATACGAAATGTCGCAATATAATAATGATAAAGTTTAATAAAATCTACGTTCATAGTTTTAATCAATCCAAGGAATTATTTATACATATACCATATATGTTACAAGCCTCATCGCCTATTATCCCCCTCCTGTCCACGGTAAATACACGATATATATATATATATATATATATATATATATATATATAGAACGGTACCTCGGGTGTCTCCTCGCCAACGGCACGCCGCAGGCATATATATATATATATATATATATATATATATATATATATGTACAGGATACATAGGCAATCTATTCCCGCATCCCCGCAGCCGCACCGCGCGCACTTATATATAATATATGTATAGGCGCCGCCCTATTAATCGCGACCTCGACGATCGTCCACGTCTCGTATAATAACGCGTGACGACCGAGGGGGGGGGGGAGGCGTCTCGCCGCGGCAGCGGAAGCCATACCGAACCGGCGGTGAAGGAGTGATGGGATGTGAGAGGGGGAGAGGAGCAGGAGGCATAATAGAGACAGACGAGAGACGGCCCCGAAAAAGGGACTCGAGCTCGTCGTACTCGTCGTCGTCGGGCTCGATGAAGCGATAGCTGGGCGCGCTTCGGCAATTCAGCCCCTGGAACGATACTCGGGAAAGCACTTAGGCGAGAGAGAGAGAGAGAGAGAGAGAGAGAGAGGCAGGGGGGGGACCGATTTATACATACACGGCTAATCAATTCGTCTAGCGTGGGTGTCTTCAGTTTCGATTTCACGCTCTGGACATGTATATATGGTATGTTTATATGCATGCATATATATCTATATATATATGGCCTTCACGTGCCCTACTAACCTATAGCTCGCGATGCATTGACACCCGATGGAAATTCTCGTGGATTCTTATATATATATATATATATATGTATGAGACATTCACCGTCCGTGGCTCGTGGACAATGGCACGAGCGCGCAGGTCCGAGGGAAGTCCTATCTTATACTTCTCTCTGACCCTCTCTTACTCACTCTCCCCCTCCACCAATCTATCTTCTCGCAAATGGATTTACGATCGCGGCGGTCGATCCGCGACCTCTCCGGAGCACTTTACTGCAAACCCTTTTCCACCGTCGCGGTTTCAAAAGTTGGCGCGCACCTTTTGCGAGCCTATATATATATATATATATATATATATATATATATAGATAGTTGGATAGATAGATAGATAGATATAGATACGCTTACTCGCGTATCAGACGCAAAGAGCCAAAAGAGCCACGAGGCGACGTGGCGGGGCGGAAGAGCTACGCGAGATATTTTAACACCGAACCGAGGCAGAAAGATAGATACTTAAAGAGTCTTTATACTTAGTATATATATATATATATATATATATATATATATATATATATATACACGCACTTAACGATATAGCTCGGAGTTATTCACCGACGCACCGATGAAACGTTAATTTGTCACAGATGCCGCGAAGAGGATGGATGGAGCGATGCTGACACGACAGCGCGCGTAGCATGGTTGAACACCCAATGAAATATATAATATATATATATTTGAAGAGCGAGAACGACGACGGCGGACGGATCAGCGATGTCGCGCGGTTAGGAATGATATATATATATATATATATATATATAGATATATAATTATAAATATATATACATATATATATATATATATATATATATATATTTATATTTATTATTGTGAATTGTTAATATAATATTTCGTATAAATTTCATAAAACAAAGATTCGAAGATCCATATTGCTCGGGTATATAAAATATCATACTATAAGACTATCGCAGCGGTAGAGATTGTAGACGAATGCTTTACATATACATCTAAGAATAATAAACGATGCGCAGCAACGAAAGGCAAACGAAATTTTAACATATAGAATTGTAAAATAGTTATTATAAAGAAATTATCAAAATATCTTGATATATTGCATCATTTCAAAATATGACAAATAAATTTCAATTAAAGTATATATATATATATATATATATATATATATATATATATATATATAACCAACATTACCAACTGGTAATTTTTCTATTAATTGTTGACGAGATTCAGATTTGCTTTGTGTTTGTAAAATATATCACTAATCATCTCTAATTATTTAGTAAAAACACAATTTCAAATTTATTAATATTCCTGCAATAAAGTAAATTTTAATTATGCAAATTGTATGCAATTTTATTAACATATGCATATAACGTATCCTTTTCAAGGGGTTCTTGCTGCGCTCTCCAAAAGAGATCTCACCTTTACCAACTTAATCTAAAATAACATATAAATGTAAAATTTCAACGAGTATGAATAATGTATATATTGTTTAATATAGAGTAAATTTGTATGAATTATAATTCGAACGGCAGTTCGAGTGGCGCTTACGAGGCTGAAAAAAAATCAATATTCATTTACTCGGGGCTGAATTTTAAACATTAATCGCAAATTGAATAATGAAAAGAATTGGAGGATTTGGCTTTCTCCGGAAAATTGTCCTATTAACATAATTATTATTAAAATATAATTAAAATGATGAAATAAAGCGGTTTATAGTAGAATGTAAATTTAATGGAAAAAAATAATGAAGAATAAAAAGCATAATGATATTATATATATATATATATATATATATATATATATATATATATATATATATACACATATTAAATTTATGATACGCAGTGTCAAATCCTAAAGAGATTTCTTCAGATTTATAAAAACTTCATTTTTGCGTACGTCCATATGACCTTAAAATCTCTTTGAAACTACGCTACGGGTCAGATGAATTTTATTAGAATCCCCGTTTTCCCCCTCGAGGC
Organism: Sycobia sp. Sy_11; assembly: GCA_018907035.1. Lineage (NCBI taxonomy): Eukaryota > Metazoa > Arthropoda > Insecta > Hymenoptera > Epichrysomallidae > Sycobia > Sycobia sp. Sy_11. The sequence continues at coordinate 657,694 of JACCIC010000039.1, read as the reverse complement.
GAGATTACGAAATTAAAATTACAAACCTGCCAGAATTTAGCTCGTCGATTTTTTAAAGATGAAAATTCCATGCCCGTATATATATTAAACATATATATCATTGCAAATCTGGCCAGAGTCGTAAAATTATTCAATGAGATCAACCTCGAAACTTAACCCTAACATTATATTTTACGATATGTATACGATGCAACGATGCGTTATCAATAAATGACATTTCTTCATACCCAACGCATACGTACCAGGGAAAATTTACAAGTAACGAGCCGGCGTGTGATCTAATTTGATCCTTTCCTCGCTCCTCTTCTTTTTTTTCCCCTTCTTCTTTTACGATAATATTCATATTACACGTTTGATTTTTAAATCGCTTACACAGCATCATCGGTGCCGCCTCGCTCGCGCGCTGCCTATATAGTAAAAAATTACAGCCCCATAAAAAAAACTATTATATCCCCCTCCGACATTACGAGCTCTGGGGAAACTTTTTGAGAGAGAAAAGGGCGCGGGGTCGGGTGTCTTCTCCTTCTTATTTTTCCCCTTTTTTTTTATCACGACTTCACTATAAAATTACGGCTATATGTAAAGTTTACATCCTCTGGCTGTATACCGGCATAGGTGAAGAGGAGGGTGGGGTGTGGGAGCGGCCAGGCCAGCAAGTTACAAGGGATCCCATTAAAGCAGGCGGCGCCGGATTTTACTTATAATTGCGCGTACCCGTCGACGCATACGCGATTCGGAGCAGAATGTATTAAGCGACTGGCGGCGCTGGCAAAACAACCGCGCCGAAGACTCCGAGGCGCTCGCTTCTCCATTCGCGGGGATTGGCGAAATAAACGCTTCCACTCTCTACTTCTGTATTGCGCGAGCGCGTAGTCGCGCGCTCGATCGAACGCGACGCGATATAGGCCCGCTACAGGCTTGAAGAAGAGAGAGACAGAGAGAGAGAGAGAGAGAGGTTTCTCGCTCCCCCCAGGGGCGCATCTCCCCTGGCTTTACGAGGCCAGATAAACAGGCTTTCTCGCGCGTGCGAATCAGCCCCCCCTCCGCCGCCCTCACGCCGCCTGCATTTTATGTCCCTGCTAGAATATATATATATATATATATATATATATATATATATATATATACACGAATCAGATGGGTGTTGGAGGAGAGGGGTGGATCGGAAGGGCACAACGCCATTGGGCGACGATTGGCGCGGGGGAAAAAGGTGCAGGCACGGTGATAAACGCTGAATCTTCGATGCTAGGTATGTGAACGTGTATGTGTGTGTGTGTGTGTGTGTGTGTGTGTGTGTGTTGATCTTCGATTATCGGTGTAGGGGAGAGAGCTGTTTTCAGTTCAAGACGCCAGAGCACGCGAAATTGCGCCAAATTGAAATATTGAATTTGAAGGGATCGCAGCTAAATGGGAATCGATGCCCGGATCGTCGCGAACTAGAAATACTCTCTAAATTCGGCGATTTACCTTGTTAGGCGCGATTAAGTATATACATAGACAGAGAAAGAGAGAGAGACACTTTATATTTAGTCTATATATAGCTGCTTTGCTTATTTTCGCACTGAAAATAACTTCGAATAACTTCGATTGTTCCTGGAAAATGTGCGCAATACTGGAAACAGAAGTGGGATGATAAGGATAATTGTAGAATAAATTTCAATTAGATTACATCGTTGAAATCGGGGTTGAGATTTAATGTGAAATGAATTAGCTTCTTCATTAAATAATATACGTTATTGCAGATGTAGGACCGAGTTATAATGGACACAGGCGAAAAAAATGTGTCTAGAGCCGTGTCGAATGGGGTAAGGGGCGGGGAACATTTCGCCACTCCTTTCAAAATGTATTTTATTTGTTTTTAACAGATTTTTTAAGAAATTTTTTTGAGCATATCGCCGACTCGGCTATATAAAATATATAATTATGTAGGACTAAGTGGCTTATTTACTACCTCTTGAGCCATGCAAAATAGTTTACTTACGTTTCTTATCATTTCTTTTATTTAACGTTCCTATATGTCGTTTACATATTTTTTTCTTAACCATAGAATCATCAATAAATTATTTGTTCTCGTTACTATACTTTCTCGACGCCAGAATTTTTGCGTTCGAGCTTTAGCTTCAAACTCTAAAATATTTCAATTGTAAATTTTAATAATTTATAAAAAGAGAATTTTTTCATGAATAATGGATAGGTAAAGAATTGAAAAAAGATAAATTATATAAAAACGAAGACAATGTAAATAATTGTACAAAAAAGAAGAATCTGTAAATAATCAAGTAGAAGAACAAAATACAGAATCGCATACCAATAAAAATCGATTGATTTTATTAATATTTCATTCTTGAAATTTTGAATATTTCATTATTGCCCTTGAAACCAACAACAGATGCGAAAATTCATCTGCTGAAAAAGAATTTATATATTGTCAAGTACTTCTCTTATGTACGACAATGTGCCTATATAGGGCGTCAAATCGGGTCAATCCGACACTGTTTGCAGAATCCATTATAATTGTCAACTTTTTCCTCGGATTAATGCAGTAATTATTAACGTTCCGGTGCGATTATGAAACTGCTTAATTATTAATGATGATATTTCGTATTAATGGGAGCGCCGGTAATGGAAAGAGGGGAGGAGGTGAGCGCAGTATTTTTTTAAAAATAAATTTATATACCCTGTGTACTTCTGACACATATAAGGTGATAAAGTATCGCTATAACTTTCCGTAACGTCAATACTGCGTATATGACGAAAATATTGAAAGATCCAAGTCCCTGTGTCTCTCCAGTCGTCCGTGCAGTTATGAAAATCCCCCCGGAACCTCAACCGTTCAATAACGAGTTCGCATAAAAACAGCAAAGTCACTAATCAGTGCAGAACTATACGACTAAGAGAGCACGCTGGGCCACGCGCCTTCCCGGAATCAGGTGGGTCAATGCTTTTCCTATATGTCTTTTGGAAAACAGGGAGAGAGAGAGAGAGAGAGAGAGAGAGAGAGAGAGAGAGAGAGGGAGAGAGCCGGCACCGTCTCGTTTGATCGGATGGCTTTACGGCCGCTCATTGTTTGCGCGCTTGGCCAAAGCCAAACGAAAACACGATGAACGGTCTCAAGTATATATACGATATATACGATATATATATATATATATATATATATATATATATATATATACATATATATGTACCTAACGCAAGAGCGACGGGTTATTTAAAGCGATCGCAAGAGGCGCCCGGCGGAGCGCGCCGACCGGTTTCCTAAAATACAATGTACATATATATTATATATATATATATATATATATATATATATATATATATATATAATACTCTTTTCAAGAGTCGTCGCATTTACGCGCCCCGGATATTTCGCACCGCGGCGTAACGCGTGCGCGCCGGTTCCGTGAAAGGGGGTGCGATGCTGCATTCGTCGCGGTTAACGGGGCTACCGATTGAGCCTTGGGGGAGGAGGGGGGCAGGGGTTCGGAGCGTGTATCCGCACAAAATGGCCACGGACCGTGTATCCAGGCCTCGGCCACGAAGTTTGCCTTTATTAACATCGGCGGGGATTTCGCGTAGCTGCGACAGTCCCGCATTAACCCTGATATTGCTTCCAGAGCGGGGCGAGGGGGTTGATAGAGATTTAAGAAGGAGAGCTGATTCATCGATATTGGCAGTGTAAATACAATATGCGCAACTAGCGGCGGAGAGCAGAACTAAGAGGCATGGTGGCCATGGCTGTCCGGCGGGTACGCGATAAAATATTGCCTACATTGGTAAAATTTCGGAGTTCTATAAATGTTTTTCTAAAGGAAAAAGGACAAATAATCGCAATAAATAATAATAAATTATAAAAAGTGTTATAGTATTCGAACATGTAATTTAACTTACGATATTGAGATAATGAAGAATTATAAAGCTCGAACCGAATCATGAAAATAAAATGCACTAAGAACACTGTCATTTACAGCTAATATGTGTTTCTAAACAAAATACATATTATTATTATTATTATTAAGAGAAATAAATATATCTGAACAATTATTTTTATTTATTTTTTTTTATTATATTTTTTATTTAATTAACATATAAAGAAAGCAATCATATCACGTTTGTTCTTTTTTAAAAATATTTTATGGGATTCTAAAATGTAGTACAATATTTTCACAAATATTTTAAGTGTAAACAACTAATTTTTCGTTAAAATGTAGGTTCACCACTCCATTTACATTCTGCACTATCTGTATAATCATGTTGGCTATGATCCTATGTCTCGTACACTTTTTTTTTACTTTAAATAAATAAATAAATAATCGGTGGCGCGTCTTTATTCATTGCTGCTAAGTTCGCACTGTCTATACATTGGCGAGCGCGCGCAATGTCATTGGAAATCTACGGGAGGGAATGAAAGCGGAGTGATTGAAAAATTATGCAAAAAGCAACTATATAGTCTTTCGTTTATTTTGTCGCGATGTACAGTGATTAACTTGCGCAGATTTCCTTAGATCTTTTTCTGCATTGGCTTTAATTATTTCGTTTCATTTAATTATCTGGCTAAATGAGGAAACGAATCAAGTTAGTAGATTTTGCGAACAACATTTAATACTAATTAATAATATAATTATGGAATATATTATAGCGATTAAACGGATAGAATATGATGTTACTACGCATCTTCTCTTTAATGACGAATCAATAGGACTTCGCTTCATTATTAGAAAAGATTGAAATGTCTAATGGTGAATTAGTGAATATTAACTCGATTTTGATTTGCATTGGGTAAACAATGGAATAATCACTAATTTTGCCAGGATAAATCTCACTGTAAGCAGTGAGATAAATTCCACCGATTCAACTGTAAAGAGTTCTAACCGTATTTTTTTACAATCTGAATTTCAAAACAAAAACATAGTTCGTGCATAAAGTGCTTCTATCAAAGAGTATTGTGCTTCGTAAAATAAATATTCCAATAAGAAAATATATTTTTAATCTATGTATTACATTCAACAGACATGACGAATTGTGAAAAATAGTTTCTTATTTAAACGCAATTTCACCACGTATAGATAACCACGTGAATTAATAAAAAAAAAACTCTGTATACTAAATAATGTCAACGTAACGTAGCGGTTCATTCTGAAGTAAGAACAATACATATGAAAAGTCAATAACGCGACCGGGAATATTACATTTACATATACATCAAATCTAAATATTTACAATTACTTAGCATTATATGATCGAACTAATTTCGAATAATGGCACGCGGGCGGGTTGGCGGCGGCCATTTCCGTTTAATATTATATTAGACCCTAAGCGAAAAATCAATAGTCGCGTGACCACGGAGAGTTTCCCCAAGTATTCCGTCGCAATTTGCCTAAATGCTAAGACGAGGATTTATTAATTTGAAGAGGAGCGTCTAATATGGCCGGGAGTCCCGATTTGCGCAACGGCTCGGCTTCGAGGGGTTAAGGGCCAACGGAAATGTTGGATCGCATTCGCTTGGTTACGCGCGCGGTTAATTGATCTGAAATATTATTTTATTGCGCTGCTCGAGGATTATTAATAAAGGTCGGCGTATATAAACTCGCAATTTGAGCATTGTTAAATCGACGTGCTTTGATCTCGCATAGCACGTATATGTGTTGACATTTATTTGAAACTCTCCCTCTCTCTCTCTCCGTCATATATATATATATATATATATATATATATATATATATATATATATATATAGACGTAATCGCATAAGAGTCATCGATTTCACAATCGAAACTACGCTCGCATCTACGAAAATTCACTTCCCTGTCGATGACGCAAACCGTAATAAGTATATTAGCTAAATCGTTAAATATCGGACGTAAAGAATAATGCGCCGATCCTCGAGTTACAGGATCGCCCGCAGAATCTAGAATTTTTATTTTCTCGATTTTCAATTATTATCTCGACGTTTGGATAAAAATGCGGGTATCAAAATATTACCGATGAACCATCCCGTCGTCGCAGGCTCGCGCGCCAGCTCGAGGGGGAGAAAAAGGTGCGCGGCATGCTTCGTCCGCGTCGTGACTCGCAGTACTTTCAAGAATTTCCGCGGGAAATTTCGATGCACTCCGTATCTTTTGCTGCGTCGCCCCTAGCGTCTAGAAATATGCGGTGGAAAAGCATCGAGGGGGGGGGGAGGGAGGCAAGAGCTGGCGGCCTCTGTATTAAAGTATACGGCATCGATGTAACGCGAGCCTCCCGAAAAGAACTTCCGAAAAGAAAAAGAAAAAAGAATCGACTAACGATCGCATCTTTAAAAATCGAGTCCCTCTCTCTCTCTCTCTGTCTGTCTCTCCTCGCGCAGCATCTTTTTCCCCGTCTCACTCGAGGAGAAGTTATTTGAGGCAAGAGACGCCGATGTTTCTATAGCCTGTATTAAGCTCATCGCGCTCACATTCTCGGAGCTTATGTCGGGAGCTTCGGAAAATCCAAGGAGAGCGCTTTTCTACCGTCGCGAGCCTCTCGCGAGCAGAGGATGTTTATTATACAGGGGAAGATCTTACGCTCATACGTATAGGATAACGAGGAGGTGGATGATAAGGCGATGCCGTGCTTTGCGAGGAATGCCACGGGAGATAGGTGGATATAGATATTTATTTTTGTGCATTATGTCATTCGACGCATATTACTAATAATAATAAACTGCAAAAAGGTTATGCACAGTTAAAATGCTTCCAAGAATGAGTATTTATTTATAGAGTAGGTAGAGACGTAAATGAATATACATTTACATTTGAAGATAAAAAGAAACAGTAATAAATATTCTACTGTTTTAAGGTTGTAATTGAAAATGTGGATCTTCGCCAATGAAGGAATGACGCGAATGAAGTGTTTCAATACAGAAATTTGGGATTATCAACGCCAGCCCGTCATCCTCTGCAATATCGAGAGTTAGACTAAAGCACGAAAGACGCGGCAGTTTCAGAAAACCCACCTGCGTATAAGATTTTAATAATAAGTCACGCCACTGAATATTCTCCGCGTTCTGTAACGGCTCAACATCCAGAATCAGAGGATAAAGAGCACTGTGCCCATATTTACTCACATCACAGATGTATTTTAAGACTGTCTTGACTACCCTAAGAATGGAATATAGTACTTTCTGAATGAAAGCAATCTGCATGTAATGTTTGCCCCTTTGGAAATGATAGAAATATGGTATATAATTAGGAAAATTTAGAATATAAAAACATATGCCAATTTTCCATATAGAATTCACAGAAAAACTATAACATTATGAAATATTAAATAATATCTTTCCCATAAGATTATCTATATTTACAAAGTATCACAGATGACACGAACTGAAGTCTGAATACCATGGCTAGCTAGGTAGATGGACGAACATAAATCTATTAAATGCCTTAACACTTTTTTCTAAAAACTATTAATTTTAGAAGAACAGCCCGCTTCGCGTGAAATGATTTAAATTCCTGTTTTTGAACAAGGTATATCTGATCTAAGAAATTTGAAGGAAAGAAGAAGTAAGATTTGTATATAAAATAAAGATATATGCTTTTTTTAAAAAATTTAAGAGGTCGCTCACAATCAGTAACAGTTAAATAATCACAATTTCCTAAATATAATCGGTTCCAGTGCGTGTGATGAAAGCGGTGATGATGAAAGCTGCGAGTATAATCGGAGAATAAGGTATTTCATATATTAATAATTTTATTACATTTTTAATATTATTGGGATCTTCTAGACAGGAATACTTTCTTTCAACCCATATCTTCATCTAGAGGAGACAATGAAATCTCAATACTGTCGATATTGATAACTTCAAGAGTGAAATCATTCAGTAGTTATCCGTACTCAATGTTAAAAACTCCTTAAATTCGCAGTGTGTGCACGTACATCAAATAAACAATTAATGGAGTAAAACTTCTTTATTTGTATATAAAACCAGAGAGGAAGATAGATAGATAAGATTTACTTGCGTAATACAGTATCTTGTATAACAGTATATTGATTTACAAAATCATATGATTACCACATAAAAATTAAATGAAATTGAATGATGTATTACAATACTGTTGCCCTCCCTCATATCCATTCACGGCATTAAGCATAGATGAATATAACTTTTGTAATAATAATAATCATGATGACGACCCATTTAGTTTGTATGGACTAGTTTAGTTTAGATTAGTTTCGCGGCTCCAAATCAAATGAGTACTCATAAACGCGAGCTTTCGACATACTTGTTGAGGGTGAATTAGGAATTTGTGGCGGGAGGGAATATAAATGATAGGTAGGTGATAGAAAAAAAAATAACGCTCAAGTTTCTGTCTGAAAGTGGAGTATTACTAAGGTGGGAATATTACATTGAATAAAGTCGACTGCAGGAATGAGATAAATAGTACACCATCGTAATAGAAACACACGCGCGTTTTCGTAGATAATAATTTATATACAACGCAGGTCACATAGTATTTCCTACGATAAGCAGTAGTTAGCCAATCTACTTACGTGTGTACGAAAACCAATTAAACAATTGCCACTTTATCACATCAAAATCTATATGTTTCGCATGCACTTTCAAAAAAATCTTCGATAGGGAACATTTCGTTTTTTTTTTTTTTTTTTTACTTGAATCCAATACAGAGCGAAGGAGTAATCGATAATAACGCGCTGCAATAAGATAGTAACCAGACGCTGTCTCGAAACTTAACTGGCGCTCTTTTCTGAAGTAGAACAACTTGTACAGGAGAGAATTAGATATCTTTACATATGCTAGTCACCCGCTCACTCCTGGAAAGTTTAGAGTCTAAGATCATAGCGGGGCTTTTCACACTCGACTGAAAAGGAACGATAGAGTTAAACAGGAGTTATGTGGCGTACGGAGACAGAATTAAATTCATTGTGAAGGCGACGGGATCCGAATAGTAGATAATATGGCTTTCGTTGTGCGAGGGTCCGTGCTGATTGTATTACTCGATGTCCCGCCCCCCCCTCCCCAATTATATCTATATATCTTCTCGCAATCTTAGAAAAATCAGTATAAATATTGAATTCCTATTCAATTCGAATGCAAATTTGCAACTCAGTCGGAGCTAATAATGAGACGGGATCGGGGATGTATCAATGATAGATTCCACGAAGATAGACGCACCGATACCGTTAATAAAGATACGGAGAACGGCGCAGTCGACCTGAAACCGATCCCCGTGGGACACCGAGATTAGTGGAAACATAAGAAGAGGTAATATCACCGGGGTCTCGTACTGCCTATTATCAACCACGAGGGATAAGGGAGTGGGGGGAGAGAGAGAGAGAGAGAAAGAGAGTGGCGAGAGAGTCAAGAACGAAGGGGAACCGACGAGAGAGGAAAGCAGACATTGCGAGACCGAGCACATATAGTACGAACACACAGTGCCAGTATCATCAGTGCGTGCGGGCGGCGGCGCCTTCGAAACTCTTAATTCGCCCGCGGCCTGTTTACTCCCCATATATATGCTGCATGCGTATTATAGTTCCCTCCGACGAGCTGTGCATCTGTGTTGGGTAAGGGGTGGGGGCAGGGGCGGAGTGGAGAACGTAGGGGAGCGGGAGGACTCTGTCGCTGAAGCTGCTTTTCGCGAGTGCGTGCATGCACACGTGTATACAAGCGCGTGTGTTCGGGCGCGTGCCTACGTGTACGCGCGCGTGTGCGAGGCCCGTCGAGAGGGAGAGCGAGGACGTGCGTGGGCGGCGCTGGGATGAACTCGGGACCGCGGCGGCGGGCGTCGGGGGGGAGGGGGAGGGGGAGGCGACGCAGTGCGAGAGGGAGGGGGGTCGGGAAAGGCGATCAAAGCCTGCTTTCACGAGACTCCTCTCTATCTCTCTGTTCAGGTCGCCATGGTAACGGACGCATCCTCCTAAATCCCCCGCGAGCACAACCACACGGATATGGGCACGCGCGCCCAGAGTCTGCCGTGTATTCACGCTCGTGCCCCCGCGCCGCGTCGCATGCTGCGAGCGAAGCCGCAGAGAGCGTGTGGTGCTCTCTCTCTCTCTCTCCTCTCTCTCTTCCACTTATGTATTTCGAATATATATATATATATATATATACATACACCTTTACAGGCATTTACGAAAACACATACACGCACACACGCACACGCATATATATTTATATATATGTAGTCGCCAGACAAGAAGGGCGCGGGTGCACACTCGCTCTAAACCGACTAAGCCAGCGCATTTATAATCAGAGCCGATACGGACTTGGCGCGCGCGTCGCCATCCCGTCAGTGCGCCGGCCGTCGTCGACGTCGGTTGCTTTTAATTTATTTCTTTCCTTAAAACGCCACCTTTTCTTCACTCTATCCAACCAGTAATCGAGCCTGGCCCCCTTCGTGTATTTAAAACCCGCCCCGAGAAAACGAAGCTGGCACGCCGCGGAAAGTTATATAGATTTTTTGGGATCCCCGTTAGGTCGCTGTGTACGTGTGTCGATGCACGTGTACGGCCGCGTGTGCCCACATACTACTACGGTTGATCAACTATATAACAGAAAGTGCATACCGGTTCGTTTCGAATGCTTTCAAAAAGGAAAAACAAAACAAAACCAAAAAAACGAGAGAGAGAGAGAGAGAGAGAGAGAGAGAGAGAGAGAGAGAGAGAGAGCGAGAGAGAAAAAATAACTATTTTCACTTCGACACCTGCAAATTTATCGTGAATTCCGTCATCAATTGTTTTCCGAATATATCGGATTAATTCACGCTGTAGCTCCTCCTCCCTCCCTCGGTCCTCGCCTTTGTTTATTTTTTCATAGATAGGAATTTTTCGCATTTTTCACACAACGCGGCAGTAACAACGAATGAGGATCTTTGTACTATTTGACGCGCACAAAGGCTCTTTACCGAACTTATACGATACCTATATACAACGTTTTTTGAAACCTATACATCGCACACCCCGCTTGCACTCGTGTTAAAAAAAAAAAAAAAAACAGAAAAAAATTATTCATACAAAACCCCTTTAAAGCCCTCGGGCAAGAGGAAGTGCCGGGGCCGTCACCTGTTAAATATATATATATATATATATATATATATATATATTTATTTATTTATTTATTTATTTATTTATTTATATATGCGCGGACATGTGTAATATAAATATCAGTACCTCGAACGGTAAACGTACATAGTACGAGAGGAACGGAGGGTAATCGTACTAATTTCGGTTTCACCTATAGTCAAGGTAGTCAAGGTCACCATGTAGTCTTGCCATCTCGTATGTGAATCAAAAATTATACAAATGTCACGGCAAAATATTTTTGGCTATAGGCTAGTGTACAGACTTTTTCTGGCATTGGCAGGAGTATGGATTTTTTTTAAATGTATAGAACGTCGTAGAAAGTTAAACATTATCAAAATTATCCATATTATTTAAAAACATACATAAAAGAACTTTTACATTACTACTATAATTATTTCCAAAATGTTATTCGCATAATCACCGCTTCAAATTCCATTGTTTTATTAGATTTTTGTTTGTTTTTTTTTTAAATTCTCAATAATTTGTGTATGAAAATGAAAAATATTTAATTATTGAGTAATGAAAATAAAAAATAGGTTGTAAGATAATATCAATTACTCTTATATTGTAAAAGATGGATAATCCGATTGAATAAGTAAAAAATACCACTTTTTACGAGATTTCAACCAGTTTGTTTTATGTAGAGAAATTCCGATTTTGTCAACTTCATCCTGAAAAATAATGTATCGAGGCTTACTACGACAAATCAATAATCTAGCCAATTGTTTTTTCCTTTGTTGTCAATTTTTCATATTGTTAAGATCGTACTGCACCACAGTTATTTCCGAACAAATGTTTTCAAACGGAGGCAAAAATTTTTGAGAACGTATAGAGACGCGTATTCAAAGAACAATCGACATAAAAGATATAGTGTGTATAAGAGTCAGTGAATGGCTAATAGTTAAGTAGTACGAATCAAATAATTTATATTTACTTCTTATTCCTTCTCTAATAATACTTGTCTATCGTTGGATCATTTCGTTGGATCGTTTTTTTAATTCCCCGGACCAACGGTGCAGCATAATGCTCTAGAAAATGCTTGATCGATTTTCAGAATTAATACCAATAGCTCCTCGTCAGGACAAGGACAAGATAGACAATCCCAAGACTCGTGATGTTCAATACTTTTTCGACGCCACGACCATATTTCAATAAATCTCGTCCTTCTGCCCGTCCGCCTTGGTATCGCCGATGAAAAAACCGTAGCGCGGATTATCAAATCACCCGCGCGTCCGGGCCGTGCAATATAAAGCTCATGTGTGTATAACTATAACCGAGCCGTGAGCCCGGATAAGCGCATCATTTTTCAAGTCCCCGCCCTAATGGACGCCCGCGAGGACGACGACGATTCCCCCCCCCCCACCGCTCCGCGCTTCCAACGCAACTGCGGCCATTGTTCGCGGAGCGTTCTGGGTGGGGGAGGGGGTTACGCGCGGACGACCTCTACCGCGCGCCCCGGTGTCGATTAAACCAACAAAGCAGCTCGGCAGACTCCGCCGATGTGTGGCAATGCGGACGCCCGAACTGCTAACCGGGGCCATTCGGCTTCGTGCTCGAGCGCGAAATTCTCTCACCCCCCTCCGCCACTCTCTCTCTCTCTCTCTCTCTCTCTCTCTCTCTCTCTATCTATCTAACTATCTGGCAATGCTGCTGCACCGTGCGCGCGAAATTCCCAGGACACGCGTCTGGAGAGACTCCTATAGCTCGAAAGCATTTTAGAAGGGGCTAAGATGGGGTGGAGGGGTTGGCGCGCCCCTCGTGCCAGACTCGCGTCATTCGAGCCCAGTCGATTTTTATATGTGCGCATGATGCGGTCATGCACCGGTAGGGGCGCGAGGGGATTTCGCTTTGGTATTGGCAGTTTGAGTATATAATATGCGATAATATCGACGGCGAGCTGAACTATCAAATGCTGACGAAGCGTGTGTATGAAAGGTAGATTAGTAAAATTTCGAAATACCTTAGAAATTTGTCGAAAACGAAGAAATTACCCAAATGCATAATAATAAAGTAAAAAAAGTGTGATATTCGTGTTCAGTGGGCAAAATAGATGCATCGTGTAATTTATTGATAAGGGAGACTTGCTATGAAAAACTTCTCATTATATTTCTGAACCCGAGGCTGCTGAAATTGCGAAATTTAATTTATTTCATGATATTGAGACGGAGACTAATCATACAAAGAGCGGGCCAAAAGAATAAAAATTATTGGTACGATAAGAAAACAGCCGTTTACTGCTGTTATTATAATATTATAGTGATGTTTCTAAACGAAATACATGTATGAAAATTATTAGGAGTTTATTCTATATCTAGTTTTATTTAATGTCCATTCACCTATTATTTAATAAAATTATTATTTCTCGCCATTTAAACGCTACATTATCGGACATTGTCTCTATCTCCACTCGTCGGCCGCTTTTGTATTCATTCGGTGGCGCCCTCGTGCCCAGGGTGGACGGTGGACGTTTTCTCTGCCGATGTCATTGTAATGCGCCCCCCATACAGAGCGACACTGCGCGTCTTCACACACACACACACACACACACAACATATATATATATATATATATATATATATATATATATATATGGATAGATAGGGCGACCCGACAATCGCCCTCTACGTGCCGCCGTATAGTTCCGACCGCGAGAGATTACATGCGCGGTTATGAAATAGTTACTCGCGCACACGACTTTATGCGCTTTATCGTGGCTTATTGCAACGCGGCGACGCGAGGCCCGCCGACGCGCGCGTCAATATTTTGAAATATCAACGGGCTCGGGAATAGAAAGCTCTCCCCAATGTACATCGCTTGGGTTCTGTTTGCCGCGGGCTACCGAATGTTTGCCCTGGGCACACGGTGTATCTCTCTTTTTCTTTTTCTTTTTTTTTTCCCCCTCTTCTTCCTTTTTGTTTCGCCGCCCAGCTAGACTTCTGTAACTTTTCTTAGGCCAAACTAATCATTATTTCGGTACTCGAACAATGTCCCGGGGCGACATTAAGGGACATGAGAGAGGATCTGGAATTATTTGTCATTTTCGCATGGTTGCCTACACGTGTATTTTGAGAAAATGACAAATAATTCTAGACCCGTTACTTATTGGCCAATGTAATTAATAATTATAATATATATATATATATATATATATATATATATATATATATATATATAGATAGATAGATAGATAGATAGATAGATAGATAGATAGATAGATAGATAGATAGATAGATAGATAAGCATTAATTAAGGATAAAATCTAAAATCTTTTATTCTGCACTTTTAACATTCAATAACATTTTTTTTTCTTCTGATCAAGTACCGAGGATCAGTTGCCCATGACGAAATTTTATACATTATACTCTCAATTGCATAGACTCTATCTCAATAACTGTAGTCATTTCTATCGTTTTATTAAAAATTGCACTCGAATAGAGCGGTCGTAATTTTGTTCTACTAGAAATTATACACTTAGTTTCGAGGTATTGTTTATAAGTATTTATAAAAGCCGTGGTTTCGAATAGTTATAATTACTCCGGCACGAATTTTCGGCCATTCGCATATGCTTTTTCGATTTTTTCAACAAATTTTCTTATCAATATTATTATTTAACGGAGACTTTCATAACGGCAACTCCGAATATCATTTTATGTATTTTTTAATTCTTTACTTTTTTCACTAAAATCTGCACGTGTTATTTAATACAAGCTTAACTTCATTATATATACATTCGTATTTATATAGATATATATATATATATATATATATATATATATATATATATATATACATATTTCTTTGAAAATTCAGTTTTTTTTCATCAAATTTCTAATCGGGAATTTCTCGAATGGTAGTCAGAACGAAAAACTCAAGGTATATATATATATATAGAGAGAGAGAGAGAGAGAGAGAGAAGAGAATTGCAAACCCGTCGATTTCCTACGTACATCGTTCTCCTTCTCTAGGGTCCCCACGTATATAATATATATACGTTTCCCACAGGGCGCCGCTCGAGCCTATAATCTCCTTCCATCATCGTCCGTGCGCGCAGGACCCTCCAACGGAGTTTAGGTTATATATATGTATATGTATATGCATATATATATATATATATATATATATATATATATATATATATATATATTATACGTGCATATCTACGCGATGAGCATCCGAGTAGGACCCACGGGCGGTCTGTGCAAGGCGAGGGGAAGGGGGGAGGATTGCTTATCGCCCACGGTGATCGCCTAAGGCTCACACGGACTCCCGTCTTTAGTGTGTATCGTCCGCACAATCTCGCATAAGTATATAATGTAGTATGTATATATATATATATATATATATATATATATATATATAAGGGAGAGATTCCCCGTGCCCCACAAAATATTTCGAAAGATTCGAGAAAAGCGCTTCTCCCGAGTTTTTCTTTATATTTTTCTTTCTCCTTCCGTCTCTCCTCCTCACACTGTATATATATATATATATATATATATATATATATATATATATTTCCTTTTTGAAAATCATCAAAAATGGCCACGAGAGTAACCAGGTGCTGCCGGCGTATGCGTAATTTATGCCCCGAACTCCTGGCAGATTGGAACGTACGGCAAGATTGTATACTTTGTCGCGGTCGTACGTCTAGAGGTTGACTTATTCGTCGATAACCAAGTCGTTTCGGAATCTTATTCAACGTCATTATGCACTCGTAAGTAAGTAAGTGTTTTTACAAGAAGCATTCAACGATTAAACGTATCACGATCTCACTTATATAATATATCGACGGTTGGTAAATTATATATTTTTTTTTTCTTTGTTTTTGAAGAATGGTTTTTCCGAAACATCGTTAATTAGGTGAGAAGCATATGAAGCCCGTAACAGAATCCCTTGCATAATTATACACGGTGGATAATTAATTTTCTCGCCTGAGAAACAAAATATTACGCGCATAAAGTATACATTGTTCCGAAATTTAGCGCGGCACTCGTTGTAAACTAATATTTTATATAGATATAGCCCGCATCCTTGACGTCGTTATCGAGTATCTATATATATATATATATATATATATATATATATATATATATATATATATATATATACACTTATATAAAATTTCCTGCGCTCGTTAACGGAACTCTTTTCGTATATACGAAGAGTCGTACGTATATATAATCGCCCGTTATTATAGTTGATTGCGCTGAGCGCCCGATTTCTTCGCCAACCCCCCCCCTCCCTTCCCATCCCCGACACCTCGCCCGCTCGTCAGTCATTAAAAAGGGTCGTTATTTCCCGCAGACTTAATTTCGCTCGTACGCGAGGACGGGTTGGGGGGGGGGGAGCGAAAAAAAAAACAACGGACGTAAAGCCACCGCACCAGATTCGCAATTCGAGGTAGATTAATTATTGGAGGAAGTGTACGGGGGCAGCGAGTAATAGAGGGAAATGGGGGGGGGGGGTATCGCGGCAAACGCATTCATTGTCCAGTTTTCTGTGTATGTGTGCGTGTATGTGTATTATACGACGTTTACCGTCCGACCGAATTGCTGAACGCGCACGCCTGAGCAGAACACATCACCTCGGTTCTCTCTCTCTCTCTCTCTCTCTCTCTCTGGCTGTCTTTCTTTCTCTTTCTCTTCCACTACCTATATATGTATATATATATATATATATATATATATATATATATATATATATATATGTCATCCGCATACATATAGGTGGGTTTAATGTATTCAGACTAATTATGAAGTCTACGATGTGGCAAATGAACCGTCGAACATGCAAATAATGTAGAGCGACTGGATGTAAAGCGTCCTTTCAGTCGCGTTCGTTCGTTGCGCGCTCAACCCCTGTATAGGTGCTTGCGTATATGCCATCTCTAATTTCATGCAAACTAAAACGGCCGCCCCTAAAGTATATAATTTGTACCTGAGAGAGGATTAATATGATAAGAAAAAGCCGACGGGATAATCGAACACTTTGCAATTCGAAATATTTAAAAAAATGTATAGATACATGTATCGACATATAGAAAAGTAATATACCGTATCAAAAGCAAGTGCTGGAAAAAAATGCAATATCAGATCCTGATGAAAAAGAAAAACTTCTAATTCAGATTATGACTGCAGACTTCGATTCCAACCGAAAATTTTAACTGGCATATAATGCTATTGATTAAACTTGTAGCATATTTTTTTTTTTTGTTAACAATTGGAAATGCAAACTTCCTTAATCAAAATCCGAGCGAGAATTCTTTTCGTCAAAAAAAGAAGAATTTATACCATCGTCTTCTTTTAAAAACTAATCAAGAATATTTTCTGTTAAAAATTGAATGCCGTAACAAATAGCACAACTTCCGTTTCCAAAATGCAGAACAGCTCCAATAATTTCATTCGCATAAAGTACACGTCTGATGATTTTTCGATTACAATTCTATGGGCACATTAGTATATTTTAATTTGTAATTATATTTTAATTTAATATATATATATATATATATATATATATGTATATATATTATTTGACATCTGAATGGATTCTATAATTGTCTATACATGATTTTAAATATCTTGCGCCTTCGACAGATTGTCATTTCTTTTGTCATAAAAATAAAACCATTATTAAATCAAGATCTATATATACTTTGGCTAATCAGATGTTTTGCTTTATTATGTATAAAGAGGTGAAAACACTTTATTGAATTGTCACCCTGTACCACACATATTCAATCTACTATCTTATCCAATTATTCAGCGATTAATAAAATCAATATACACCAAAAATAACTCGCGATATATATATATATATATATATATATATATATATATATATATATATATATATACGAATATCTAACTGAAGTACCCGAGCTCCCCCTTTCGATCGAATAACTCCGCCGCTCTCTTGATTTTCATTCCCATGCTATACGTACATCTCTGATCTCTGTATGTATATACGAATATATATATATATATATATATATATATATATATATATATATGTATGTATGTACGGAATCACGCGCCGGCGCCGGTGCCAAGCGAAATAAAGATACGTCAATATCCCGTGACATCCTCTCGTTTAGGGCGGCGCGGGTGGGGTGGAAACAAGGGGGCAGCGGGGGATCGCCCCCTCGCGTCCTTTCAAATTCGTCGCGCGATAAATCGTGCTCGATGATTACGACGCGTGCGTAAACGAATTTCCCGGCCGAGTGTATTATCATATATATATATATATATATATATATATATATATATATATATATATATATATATATAACTATTAAACTTTTATTAGCGCGCGTACCATTGCGGCCGGGGCGTCGACGCGGAACAGGGCGGCTAATTCACTTATTGAGGAAAATTTTTCTTTATGTTCATCATGCGCGAACGACGAAATACGTGTAATAAATAATGAGGCTGTTCTTTCTGTATCTAAAAGAAAACTTGGTAAATACCTATATTAGATATGCTTAAAATTAATACCCAGCATTAATTTATTCAACCGTTTCAAATTCATCAATAATACAGCATTATATTTATATATAAGCGATTAATTTAGTATAATATTAACGATCGTGTTGAACAATCGTTACAGCGACGAATATAATAATGTTCTAGATTATTAAATTTTGCCCCTAATTTACGGGCTCAAATTGTTATTAATAAAGGATTAAGCTTTGTGTGTATTTTTAAATATTACGAAATTAACCGACAATATTTGGAAGGTATGGGAATAGGAATCGTTCGGTTTGTACTGATTTATCTTCGTTGAACGGAGATCGGATGATATTTTTGTTTTCAATAATCATATGCGATTGTACGTAAATTATCTTTCATAATAATTTAGTGCAAAATAATTTAAATTAATTATAAGAATCGTTCGTATTGCTATATTCGTAAGACTGTAGAAATTGAAAATTTTCGAATGCCACTGAAAATCAACGAGATCAAAGAATAAAAAACAAGATAGTGAGAACATTTGAAATTTATTTTTTCATATTGCGAGAGTATTCTATAATTTATTTTCCAATTCTGATATGGCGTTCAACCGAAAGGATTTTACATCATAATAAACTATTTCGTCCTTGATTAATTGTCAGGCAGTATATCGTTAACGATAAATAATCCCAAGTGATTGACGCGGCTGAATAATAATAAAAAGGATAAATTTCCCGTAAATATCGTTCAAATTAGCTCCGATTATTAGTTGCGCGCTTTAGCATTCTAATCGGAAAAATTTAGCATTCTCATCGTGGTGGCGCATTAATTAAAAAAATTTTCGCCTTGTATTGAAAAATATAGCAAAAAAAAATTGTATCTATTTCGAAGTAGTTTTTTGTCATTTCGTATTCCGATAATTGAACAAGTCAAATTACAGTGAGTGTGTACGTATAAACAAATTTTCATGCAAGTTGCAGCGAACGGATCTAAAATCCAATCCTGCGAAAATACATCCTAGCTTTTCGATTCTTTGCAATCATGGAATAATATTATCAGAATTAAAAAATGACAAAAATTAATGAAGCCCAGCACTATATGTAAATTATTTATTAATACTTTATAGCAATAGAGCATCATATTTTTGTAATATCCAACAGGCATATACTTAGCGGCGCATTAAATATACCAACATATAAAGGATTATTTGTTTGATTTGACTGTAACAACAATATTAACAAAGGATCATTGTAATATCATTGAATATTTCTATTTGTTAAAATATTTCTAATATATATATCTTTTTTTTCACAATCAGTCTTAGTATTATAATTTTTATTTATCCAGCCGTTTTTGTTTGCCCTCTCAACATGCATCTTCCTTTACTATATAACATTCAAAAAAAGACAAAATAAGCCAAAGTAACAAAAAAAAGATCTTTCATTACTTGTGCATACGTTTGTCATGCTGCTCGCCGTTACGTTTGATTAATTAAAGCTGGCTGTATTATTTTAACGCAGACTTTGCGAAATCGTATCCGTCTAAATTAAATTTAAATTGAAATTTGATATCATTTCATTGTCGCCGATACGGCAAAATTAACTTACAGACTGTGATGTATATGTATGCATGTATGTATGTACGTACATACATGTATATATATATATATATATATATATATATATATATATATATATAGATATATATACATACACGTATAACCGGATATAGTTGACTTATTCCGTTCAATTCGAAATACTCGCGACGGAAGTATAGACAAAATTCAGATTAATTTAACAAGATTTTATACAATATTATTCACTTACTCTACCTCGGTAATTTTTTAAGAGATGTTTTTTTAATGTAAGACTCCTGTCCAGGAAAATAAAAGACAAGAATTTCCTGTTCTACAAAATGGGTTTCTCATCGAGCTAGTTAAATCTTGCAAATTAAACTCGCGGAGAAAAATTAATTTATCTCCGTTTATATGCAATGTAAACATTATTGCTAATTTTTTAATATTAATTGTGCGCCCGAACAATTGCGGAGGAGTTTAATTTTAATCACTCTCTTTTTAATTATTCATATTTGTTAGGCAGTAATTAGATTATTTTCTATTGTTAAACTATTTCATAATTTTAACAGTTTTATACAATAGTTTCGTTCTTTTTTTTTAGAATTTAATTACAATTTTAACTTTTCATCCAAAACGAAATCGAATATTCTATTTTTCTATACAATAAATTACGTATCACATGTCGCTTATATTTTCAATATGAAAACAGGATTGAAATTTTTCATTTTGTATAAATATTAGAACATTCAAACCGCAACATTTTAAATAATTCGAATGAAAAAATCAGTTTAGTTAAGGGCTTCATAAATCAAAAGAAGAAAAAATGTCAAATATTTTCAAAACTTTCAAATAC
This sequence comes from Sycobia sp. Sy_11, assembly GCA_018907035.1. NCBI lineage: Eukaryota > Metazoa > Arthropoda > Insecta > Hymenoptera > Epichrysomallidae > Sycobia > Sycobia sp. Sy_11. The sequence goes on along the minus strand of JACCIC010000039.1, from coordinate 636,753 downwards.
TACGAAAATGCGATAACGATTATAATAACGAAGTTTTAGCGCAAGGCATGTCTGAAAAGGTTTAAAACTTGTTCACACCTACAGATATATATATATATATATCGCGACGAAGGCTTGCTCGTGTACGTATGCAATCAGATTTTTTTTCCAAAAGGAACTTTTGCATTTGCGAGCTTCATACATCATGTTGACAGAATTTCTTGAAATGGAACAGAATAAAGTTTATATATATATATACTTTTTTTTGATAATGCATGCGGAATTTCAATGAAATACATTAATGCTATATAATGAATTTTTTAGAGTTCATTCAATTTCCTTATTATTATTTAGGGTAAATAAAACTTGACACTTTTTCTTCATTCATAATATTACATAAATAAAAAAATAGATATACGTTTGACTATGTGTGACTATGAAAACTCTTGTTATTTTTTTGTAAAATTAGTAAAGTTCTGCAGTTCAGTCAGCAAGATTCGTCGGTCTCTTGACATACATTAATAATAAAAAAATGATATGTCAATACAAATTTGACATTAACACATGAAGGTTAATAAAAGATAATTTTTTTTTATTACTCATGTATAAACAGGCCGACGATCCTTGTTAACGAATCATAATATATTAACCTGTGATTGTAAAACACTGGAAAAAAAACTTTAATTTACGCCCATATAGGGCAAACCAATCAAAAAAGGGGCAATGCATTTTTTATTTTATAAAATTTTCCTACACGTTTATAGTTTCAATTGTTTTGTTCGATAAATAAAAGAATCAATAATCGGTCTTACCGATTGTCCTGACTTTAGGCGTACGATCGAGCAATCCAACAACGAAACAATCGCCCAACACGCACGTGCCCTCATTCATATACCTACCCTCATACCCACATCCACTATCGTCGATCGATAGTTTTTAATAAACCCGAAATAGCGCAGGCTGCGCGCGAACACGGTCGCGGCGAGCTCCGCGAGAAAATTCGCAAGGGGAAAACGAAGGAAAAACAGGTCCTATACATATGCAGAGCGGCCCGACACATCGCGCCATGCGCATGCTGCGTATCTATACGTGCAGGAGACACGCCGTCGGCGACGCGCGCCTGCAGCCGGATATATCGCGCCTCCTCCTCCTCCTCCTCCTCCTCCTCCACCTCCGTCCCGTCCCGATCCGGCGAAGGCCCCGGGAAAAACAATTAGCGAGCGCGGAAAAGCGATCGGGAATTCACCGGTGCGCCCCCAACCCCTTCCTATCCGAAACGCACCCCCGTGTTATCTGCCTTTTCGCTGTCTGCGCCTGAGAGAGAGAGAGAGAGAGAGTGAGCGTGCGACAGAGACGTAAGTATGAGCGCAGAAAGAAGCGCATAATAGACGGTTCGCAGCCTGCCCGCTCACCTCGGCATTCACGCTCTAATTACGAGCGCTCGCGCCATTGGCTCCCGCCAATGTCTTCCTCCCCCTTACACCTCCTACCTCACCGCGACTCCTTAGCGCGCGCGCGCGCGCACATTGTTTCGGTCCCCGTACGGGGGCAAATCCGAAGATAGGAGGATAACGCGTTGGTTGCTCTGCAGTGGGACTCGCACTCGTGGGTTATATGTATATATATATATATATATATATATATATATATATATATATATATATATACGTCCAATTCGCGTAAGAAGCTTGTCGGGACACCCCACCCCTCTCTCTCTCCTCTCTCTCCCCTCTCTCTCTCCCTTTCTATCTCGCCGTCTCTTTACCCTTCACGTAGTTCCTTTATTTCTCGCGCGCCAGTCCCCGGAGGACGTCTCTACACTCAGATTCCAGTAGAAGCAGCTGTTCTCTCTTCATCGCTCTTCCTCTCTCTCTCTCTCTCTCTCTCTCTCTCTCTCGAGCGATGCGACACCTGTGTATATACATCTATATATATATATATATATATATATATATATATATATATATATATATATATATATATATATCTGTGTGTGTGTGTATATGTGTGCGCGCGCGAAAATCTTTTATCGACTGCGCTGCTCAGGGATGACAGGGCGTCCACCCCCTCCCCGATCCCATCGTCGCGCTTTCATCTTTTCCTGTTTCTTTTCTTCGCGCAGGCGCTCTGTCTCTGTTTCGCCCTTTTCCCTGCGCCCGCCCAACTCCCCTGTCCCCGGTGTAATTATCGCTGTCTGCTGGTTGCGCACCGACGTTCGGTGTATATATATATATATATATATATATATATATATATATACACGCCCTGGTCTCTACACAGCGTCTTTTCTGGCGCGTATCTCCTTTTTGCTTCCTCCCCCCCCCCTCTCTCCGCTGATGATGGCACCGCTGTCGCGTTCTTTGGGCACGGGCGTCGATTGATTTGTCGAGCTCGCCGTGTCTGGTGGCTCTCGCTGTTATACAGCGCCTGACGTGTTTTATCGCCAGAATATGCCCCTTTGTATAGAAATACGAAGATTTTTCCTTTACCTAGATACATCGTTAAAGGACGTCCTGTGCAAAAATATATGGTTTATCTATACAGATTTATTTGAGCTTCGCGTGTAATTGCATGCGCATTGTGTGTGTGTGTGTGTGTGTGTGTGTGTGTGTGGTGTGTGTGTGTGTGTGTGTGTGTAAAACATCGCATCGGGTTTTGAGAGGAGAAATTTTAGACGGAATCGAAGTAATAAATAAAAGGCACGGAGATACATAAATTGCGCAAGTCTTTTTTCGCGGATTTAGAGTGTTTTTGACGTCTATGGAACGGTACCCGCGTGCCTGTTCATTAAATATTATATATAAACGGAATACAGCATATACAATAATATTATTTTAAAATATATATATATATACAGGTAATGATATGATTATAATATTCGATATTTCTGTATTTAGTATTTTAGAACTACATAATTCACTTAATTAATATATTAATTATTAGCTTAAGTTCTACTGGGAATATTTGGTTTATTATTATTTCAGATTATATATATATTTATTTATTTGATATGGTGGCTTTAATTTTCTTATTGTTAATAACTGATTCGCCTGTTATAAATTAAAATTAAAATAATATCGATTACATTTTCTCTCGATTTCAACAGAAAACCAGGAGTATCGCATATTTTTTTGTTTCGATCCGTGGTACAGTTATTCATGATATGAAAATTAATTCGATACTTTTTAATTACACCGATAAAATAAATAATAGTAATTCATTACTTTGCAAAGACTATATAGAAGTATTTTCCATTTATTATCAAATCTTTCGTGTGTAAATTCATTACCGTCTCTTTTATTTGGCCTCTTTCGTAAATTAAAAACACTTTTTCATATAAAAAAGACACACAGTTTTCATTATTTCTCCAAAGGTAATTGCACGTTTCAAATTATATGATAAAAGAGAAAAGTTTTTTCCCAGTAGATATCGCAATACTGACGAGTAACTTGATTCAATACTGTAAAAATCTGAAAAAAAAATTATCATAATTAAGCGGCATTAGTTACTTTAGAGATTTGTAACTTGTGGGAATTACATTACTATGCACTGTATCTGTTATGCAATTAGATGACAATTCTATTCGTATTTTTTTATTTCTGGTTCATCGAGCCAGACTCTTTCAATTTATATATATATATATTTTTTTACATAGCATTAATAAGATATTTTGTCACAGTGAGCTCAGCAATGCGAACCCTTCATGTAGAATTGCATATTTTTCATTTGTATCATTCTAATCGTTCATAATTCAAGAACCCAAAATCTACTATCGGATCACGAGTATATTATCACTTTTTCCACGTAGGAATTTTTCATGATACTTAACGTCTCCTTCTTTCTTTCTTTAACGTGGCACATACTCCACCTTAAATTTTCAAAGCTCTCGAGATTCTTCCATATATATTAATAATGCATACGATGCATGTAATGATTGTCGAACCAAATATCCATTGAATATCATATTCTACTCGGGTATGTAATTGTGATTTCGACGTTGAACTTGCATTTCTAGACGATATTCTTAAAGGAAAATGCAGTGGACGCGGCTCAAGTGCCGTAAGTTATACACCAGCTGGCTAATCGGCTTTGGGCCGGGGGACGGGAGGGGGGGGGGAGAGACGCACGCGAATTGCGCGCCCACGTATATAGGAAACGTCGACGGGCAAGTTCGCCACCACCCCGATTCCACCTCGAGACCATCTGGCCCGCGAGGCGATACACCACAGATATATATATATATATATATATATATATATATATATATATATATATATACACACATGTATATATACGAAATGGCCCCTCGAGAGAAGGGCACCGCATAACCCCGCGCCACGAACGATCCTCCGCAGGAGCTCTTTCTCTCTCTCTCTTTTCTATTATTTACATGCTGTTTTAATAAATCACTATCTATATTATACGTGCATTCTCGAACGGTAGCAGGGGCAACGAGATTCGAAGCTATTTGTTTACCTTACGCTCCTCGGCCCCGCTCGGATCCCTCGCTGCGTGAAGAAAGAGCACTCTCGCGTAAATGTGTATGTATGTATGTATGTATGTATGTATGTATGTATCCATGTATGTGTGCGTGCGCGCGTGCATATATATGGCAAAAATATAAGGGATGCAGAGAGAAGGAAGAGCGATAGATGGTGAGGAGGGAGGGGGTGGGTTAGTCCAAGGATTATTTTAGAGTCGTAACTGTATAGGCCAAGATAAATTCGTCGGAGCGTAGCCGATATCTTTTTTTTATTTTTTTTTTCATTTATTTATTTATTTATTTTTTTTTTTTGCCAAACAACACGAAACCCCGCTACACTGGCCCTACCTCAGCATCCTCTCCCCATCACAACCCGATCCATCGCCGTTTTCCTCTTTTTCGCCAACGTCGGGAATTTCTTGGCTGACTGACGACCGGCCCGATAGCCGGGCAAAGCGTGTACACGGCGAGAAAGGCGAGGGGGGGGGGCGGGTCGGTGTGAGCAATCATCCGTGAATTCCTCGCTCGCCTCCTTTACATTCCGCAATAACAACGTCTCTCTCTCTCTCTCTCTCTCTCTCTCTCTCTCTCTTCCTCCCCAGCCCATCCCGCCACTCTCTCGCTCTACGTACACGCTTGGCACGCGCAATTGTGTTGAGAGAAGCAAAAATGCCGCATCCCAGAGGCATCGACGATTCATTCAAATTGGCCCGCTATCTACGCAATGTGCTATTGCGGTTTCTAGCTTCGTTTTCTTTTTTCTTTTCTCATTATTATTATTATTATTTATTTCTTTTTTTTATTAATACTCATCAGGATAATTGTTAAAAGTAATTTCCATTATCTGACTTGATATCTTCATTTCTTTTTGTCCTTATCGAGATGGCGAGAACGTTGTGGAGTATAATGTGATTTTAAATCGAGCCTACCTCTGAATATTATGAGATCCTATTCGGCCTGCAATGTCACGCGCCAAGTAGTATAGTAGAGAAAAGAAATGTTGTTTCGCGCCATAATCTCTTTGAAAGCCTATTTAACAAAGAGGAAAACTGCGAAATTAAAAATTAATTTTAAAAAGCATATTCTGAGAAAGTTCGTTTTTCTTTAAATTAATTTAATTTTTTTAGCTTTTTAAATAGCTAGAAATATTCATAAAATTTTTTTAAGGATTTTACATTCTCTTGCTGCAACTTAAAGATTGGGACTGTAAATCATAGGCACAAAGAAGGCCCTGAATTGACTTTAAAATGCTTGAAACAAAATGTTTATTATATAGTTGATATAATAAACAACGATGATAATCTTCTACAATACTTACAAGATAATAACATGATATAATCTATAAAATTAATTTAATAATAACATTTAAAATATAAAAACACTGAGGTTTGGATTCGGATTGCTGATGTATAAAAAATCTTTTAAGATATTAATTCTACTGAGTGAATAAACTTGATATAGTTATTGGAACTTTTATTCTATTACTATCTGCATTTACGTAATAATTAGTTGCGGTTAGTATATGTATTCGAATATTTTATATTTTCTCTGTACGTATATTTTATTTGACAAACATATCCGTAATGCATTATTTTAGTATAACATGCACACACACGCACAGACACGCACACACACGCACACACATCAACGATATTATCAGATACAAGACAGATATTCAAATATCATGAACTTGAATAATTTTGTAGAGAAAAAAAATGTTTCAACAATACTTGGGCAAATCGCTCGCCCCTAATAAATTTCGCCAATAAAATACTTGTAAAGCATGCGAGCTTAAAATCAAGACTTTTACGTGTATAAAAGATAAATATCGTATATGGGATGCCGTGTGTGCCGTATCGGCCAGAGCAAAACCCGGGCTATCGATTACAAAAAAGGAATCATAAAAGAGGAAAGATACGAGGCCAAGCGACAAATCAAGTTCGATATAACACGGGGGAACCTGGCTTAGAAGTATCGCGAAAACACAAACTTATATATATATATATATATATATATATATATATATATATATATTTACGTATAATATGAGTATTGAAAATCGAAACCAATAATGTCAGAGTCACTGGTATCCGCGATCTCGTGTATTTGGCGAGGTTTATCCTAATATGCCAAGGAACTTGTAGGGCAAATTAATATGCGATTGGATTTCTTAGGATTGGAAAAATATTTATTAAGTTTAAACGACATGCATTTGGAAACAAAAATCGCGCGCAATAAATCGATGTAGAAAGAAATAATGAAAAAAAAAACAACAAAAAAGTTTAATTAACGGGAGCTTAAATATTATAGAATAGATTATATACATAATGCTTTTACAATAGTCTCGAAATTACAAAACTATAATATTTATGAATCGAGGCGAAATTAACGATTATAAAAAAGGAAAAGCGCAGAAAATGAAGTTTCATTGTCTTCTACTGTTTTATTGTCATTGATTACGCTTCGTCCACATCCTGCACGTATACTCGCGACGTTGTCGACTAGGCCGATTTTCAATCGAGATGAATCGGGCTACAGGCATAATCGCTGCATATATATATATACGGTAAAATTACTAATGCCGAGCCGATATATAGTTGACTACTAGGACGCCTTTATAGCGGCTTCTATAATAGAAACGTTGATCGGTAATAAGCCCTCAGATGCCGGGCAAGATTATGGCCAACTTAGTCGATAATCCTGTGACGACGCGACCTTAAGCCCGTTCCTCCGACGGGAGATGGTAATCTTGGCTACGTGTACGAGTAATAAGCGCAGTGGCGAAGAGGCCTCGGATCCAGTTTCGCCATTGGCAAATTAATGACGAAGATTTTCTCTCTCTCTCTCTCTCTCTCTCTCTCTCTCTCTAACTCGCCTTGTTTTGGCGAAACTCCATAGTTCGCTCAATGACGATTCGGGAAAATGTCGCGGCCTCGACGGGGCGAATTGTCGGGATGCGCGCGGAGGAAGCGATGGGACAGGCCGTGGGACAATCGAATCGAAATACACGAGGAGACTGAGACATGGAAGGGGGCGTGACGTTTGCCGACTAATGTGGCGCTTAGAAAAAAAAAAGTCGCGGATCATCGAGCCCAGTAATTTGGGCAATTGCCTATAACGTCCAAGGCAGGATGTTACTTAGAGAATCGGTCACCAAGCAGAAGAAATCTATGTATAGATTACATCGAATAATTGAGTAAATTTAAAGGGGCGAGTAAAAATGTACAGACTCTGTCGTTGAAAAAGCAAATGTATCAAACGGACTTACGATTTAAGCTCGCCAAGTCATAATTACTTTTGGATCCAATTTTCAATAATACTCAGCAATTTTTTTGATTCTTTTTAGTTTTGGCTAGATCAAAAAGGTGTATAATTATGAGTTACGATATGCGCCTCGGTGGTATTTTTCTATTATTATATTTCATAATCATACATCTGTACTGAATTCTAATAAAAGTTTCCTTCCAATTTCGGCTACATTGTGTACGTCATAAGTTACAACTGCATATAAATAATAAGTATAAATATGTTTGTAAAACACGTTTACACGTCATACTTTATTTGATATATTACAAAAATTTTTCTATACATTTTGGTTTATGTGCACGTGGACGATGAGCCACTGCGAGATCAAAGGGTGCAATTTAGCGGCACCGGTTATCAAAATTTATTCTCATGCGTGCTGTGTTGTGAGATTTTCGACAAAATTTTTTACGCAAGAGAAAATTTTATCGAGGCAAAAAAAAATGGTAAAGGGCAAACGAAATGAAGGAAAGGAGCAGAGAGGATAGAGGGCTAAAAAGTAAAAAATAAATATGTAATACGGGGTATATATATATATTTATATTACCCACTCCTCTCTCTCTCTCTCTCTCTCTCTCTCTCTCTCTTTCTCTCTGTGTTTACAAGAGCGCTTATGTATATGGAATATCTCATAAAAAATTCAGAAAACGTAAACCGGCAAAAGATAAAAGCAATACATTTCGCAGTAATATGGAATGCTTTGATCCACGCGGAGCGTTGCGGCTTTCCGCCCACTTTTTTTTCATTCTACTTGCGTCGATCCACCCATCTACTCACCCCCCCCCACACTTCCTTTGTTCCAGCCCTCAATAACCGCCAAAACCGTAGACCTACCGACCTCTCCTTATTTATCTACCGGAAATGATCGTGTGCTGTCTACTTATACAACGTACCACTCGTCGAGATTATCCAAATTCTCCATATGGAAAAGAGACTTTCGCGCGGAAAATACGACCGTCATTCCACTTTTTTTCAAGATCGCCATAAAACCACGTACGTTTGATTCGGGCCTTTTGATATCAGCATCCAATTCCAAGATCAGGTCTTCGTCTTAGGCAGGCATGAGCTTTGCGTACATTGAGCAATAGACATAGAACCGAGCGGTATGGTAAACAATACACTTTGATTTTTTTTTAGAAAATTGGACTATTCCAAAACGCCGTGGTAACGTGAACCTATACATTATTAAGGTGGCTTCGCCGTTTCAAAAAGTTCGTGAAAATGAAAAAATAAGGTTGGAAATTAAATCAAATAATTAAAGTGCATATATTAAAATAACAATAGAAATATATCATTGAGCAGTCTAATTTAGGACAAAATTTAATTTCCATCAAGAAGAGTACGTATAGAATCAGTAGAACCGCTGTTGTAAGACCGAAATTAACGTTGCAATTCTGATAAGTAGAAATACGTAAATCAATCGAAATTTCTCACATTATAAATACGTCGAATAAACTAACTAGTTTTCATGTAAATTATAGTTAGATATTCGAATAAAATCGGATAACCACTCAACAGATCCTTCATAGATAAGGGGCCCCTGCGACCGAGCTACATTAAATAACAAAATTATTGATTATCCAAAAAATACGCAATGCAAACTGTAAAAAAATCCTATCACCACTATAGATTGGCAAATCCTAATTATAGCAAACGCCGCGGAATTACCTTTATATGTATATAAGACAGAGCGAAAAATTCGTTTATTCAGCCTGGCGCATAATTACTTCTTTATCCCCGAAGCCTGCATTATTTTAATCTGATTACTTTGGCGAGCTTTACCTTCTCTCAAAAGGAGGGACTCGCAACGTCTACCCCGGCGCTTATATTCTTATACCAATCGTGTACGTCCGTATTGCCGGAAGCGACGTTCTGATTGCGAGGAGATAGAGAGAGAGAGAGAGAGAGAGAGAGAGAGAGAGAGAGAAGGTGAGAGAGGGAGAAAGAACCTTTCAGTGTATACGCGCTGCAGGCTGCATGATTGAACCTGCTATATAGGTATAGGTACGCCGTCTGTCTCATCATCCTCGAAAAGCGATCGAGAAGCATTGCAGTGGGGGCAAATCCCGGAAAATTACAAGTCGTACTTTGTGCGCTCTGCAGAAAGGGCGGCTGTACATAGCACGACTTCTTTTTCCACGATATATATATATATATATATATATATATATATATATATATATATATGGGCGATTCTCTAACAAATCGATCCGATCAAAAAAAATTTTTTTGAAGAAACAAGTTCTCAATTGACAAGTTCTCAATCTCGTTAAGTGATGTCCATGAAAGTTGATCATTTTTTTTCTTCAAATTTTTCATACTACTAAAATCAGTGTCGCAGAACTCCAACAATGACTGTTATAAAAGCTTAGGCAACGATTACAAGAGATCTTTTTTTCATAAATTACTTACATTTTTAGCAAATAATGATCCCAATTACATTAAAGAAATTTAAAAGAGCATCGGTACCATTAGAAGTTCTCAAATTAATTTTTTTGTCCTGTTCAGTCACAGAAAACTTCATCCCAACAGTCTCAAATCTTATGTTTTAAATACCATAATATAGCTATTGTATAGAATGGCGATTCTAATAGAATGAACATTATTTTTCCAATCTTTAACAATTTTCAAACTACAGCCACCTTCAAACTATTAAACTTAGAATTAGTTATTTTAATAGAAAATGATGTCATGTATGATAAAAATGTTTCTAGTACTTTTCAGGTATTAAAATACTTAATTCTTAAAAAATTCATAATAACTCGCGGGTTTAATATGAAAACATATATTGTAGTATTGTCATCAAATTTCAATTCAACATACTATTCATGACTGAAATAGGATTTTTACAGTTATAATATAATTTTTTTTTAAATCACAATAACTGTATTATGATAAGTAAAATATAAGATTTGGGAGTATAGGTATCAAATTTGCTGTTGTCGAATAGAACAAAAAAAAAAATTAATTTTAAGGCTTCAAATGGTACTCTTGCCGTTCTAAAGTTCTTTACTGCAAGTGGAATCATTATTTTCGGAAAATATAGGTACTTCATTAGACAAAAGGTGCCTCGTAACTTTTACCTAACTGTCATAGATTTCGAGAAGTCGCCGTTTGAAAATTATCAAAAGATTGAATAAATCGCTGAAAGGTCATCTATGCAGTGCCACCACGCTGATCCTACAGCGGTCTAAAAAATCCGAAAGAGACTAAACGTACGTTTACCAAGAAAAAATTTTTTTTTTGTCGATCAAATCGATTTATCGGAGAATTCGCCCGTACATAATATAAAGCATAGTGGAAGAAGCGAAAATAGAGCGATGCGTGCCCAGACTGCACCGACACTCGATATTACATTCGACGGGCGTAATTCTACTGTAGCCGCGCGAGTGCTCGGCGAGATAAAATGCACAATGAAACGTAAATAATTAATGACGCACGGTGCTCTCTCGGGCGAAATTTTCCATTTCAAAGCGCGCATATATTCAGCATGCAGACACACACACACATACACACAGACATACATACATATATATATATATATATATATATATATATATATATATATATGGGTCACTTGCACGCCCGCGCGCAAAGTCTCGCGTTCTCTTCGTTAATTAATCGCTGGTTTGTAAACTGCGGGGACGGAGCCGCGCGGGCGCGCTACTGCGGTGAGTTCGTTTCAACCAGAAATGGGTGGTGGCTGCGAGGCGGGGGGGGGGGGGTCCGTGTCAAAAGTTAACGTAGGAGGGGATGAAATTTTATGCTTGTCGCTCGTCATTGGCAGGGGGCATTCGATTTAAAATTCAACCGAGGCTTTTCGATGAAATGAACCGGAATTTGAAGATGAATCTGTACAGAATGGACCGACAAGTGGGAAATAACCGCGATGGCAAGGGTTGACAGGCCGAACTGACCATGCAAACGCGCAGATGGCCGATGCTTCATAGGTCGGTACATCTGTATAAGATATATATAATATTGTTATTATCGTTAAAACGTGTTTTAATTATTCAGTTTATTCTTTTACAGTTTTTTTTTTTTTATGCGTGACATAAATACGATTCTGTATATATACATGTCAACAAGCGCGTGAAATTTACTGCCTCATATCTAACAGAGTTCAATAGTTCGTTAAAAAATAATAAAACAATAATTGTTTCATTAAAATTTTTGTCATATTATAAAAATACTTTTAATGATAAATAAATTATCCACTATACTTATCTTATTATTCACAATGCTGTCGATCCACCGCTCGTAAATGCTGTTGAAATTTAAAGACGAAAATGTGGCATTTTTAATGTTGTGTCAAAAATGGGGATTCCCATTGGCGTATTTCCAAGTTGAAAGTTGATGTTTTTTCTCCTTGATTTGAATTATTTATATGTATTTAAGCATTTTTGTTTTTTTTTTTTTTGTAACAAGCTATTTTCATCTATTAAAAATCTAACATAAATTCTAAACTAAAATTTGTTGTAAAGTAATTTTGAGTAAAAAATAAAGTAAAAATGGAACTTTAAAAGTCTTCGATAAATGGAAATATCAATATATTGTTTTTCAACCCTAATTTAGTCAGGGAACTGTTAAGGAAGAATGGGATTAATTGACAACCGATGTTACCGAATTTTATCAATAATTTAATTCCGAAAATTATTTTTATTATATATATATATATATATATATATATATATATATATATATTATTTATCAATAAATCCGAAGAAAATATGCCTCTCTTTGACGTTTATTGACGTTATTTAATCGTTTATTTAGTTGTTCAAACGACCGATGTAATTTTCTATAATGTATGATGAATTACAAATATGAAAATTATTTACTTTATTAAAGCATATACTTTTAGCTGAAAGTATTGATTAAAATATAGATAATCTTTCAACAAATAACCTAAAAGAAAATTCTTCTGTTGAAATCTGTTTTATGTAAAGAAATTAATGATCAACTTTATATGTATAGCCCTTATATATATATATATATATATATGTATTTTTTCATCCATCATTTTTCATTCCAAATTTAGACATTGAACCTTAAAATTGGACCATATTTTTTATGTAATCTAATCAAAAAGCACTTGGAAAACTAAAACCTTCTTGACTCAAAAATTTTAACTTGACTTTAAAATGAGTTCAAGTTTCGTTAAAACTCCAACGGTGGATGAGACACGCGCAGAGATTTTTCGTACAATTTTTTCTAAAATATCTGCTAGAGATTTTCCTGGATATTTCAATCTATCATTATAGCATTTTTATGTCCGTGGATGATTGAATAACGATAAAACACGCAAGAATTCTCGCAGAATTCAATAATTTCATTTAAAATTGATCAATTCTTTTCTTTCGTTGTCAAAATATAGAAATCTAATTTGAAAGTATTAATATGAACCAAGAATCAATTAAAACAATATTCATTTACTGTCGATGATTATAGCATTATCACTCACATATAGCACTGACGGTGATGCTCCTCTGACTGCTGACTTCACCGCTAGAGGTCATTTGTTTCTTTTTTCATCTACATGTTGAAATGAAATTTGACAATTTATATAACCGAACGATTATTTTTGGTTGGGTGTCTAAAAATGGACTGTCCAGTGCTTCACCAAGTACTGTCCACGTATTAACGTAAAAGTGACTCCAGTGACGACATAGAGATTTAGTCCTAATATCATTACCGTACGAGCATTTCAATCGATGCTCGGTCTATATCCACTCCTTCAACACGCATTTCTATCGGTATCTATTTAAAGACTATATAACAGATTCCTTTACTTATATCCAGAGAAATTAATAAGATATCGGAAATGAATTTTATCAAAACTTTACAGGATGCGTGTCTCTATGGTAATGCTTAATAGCTAACTGAATCTTATTTACGGAATGAAAGTCAGACAGGGAGGGTATGTAAAACGTGTTCCTCGCTTCCATAATCGATCAGGCGTTCTGTAAAGTAGTTGCTGGGGATTATTTTGTATTCATCTTATTTATCAATCTCCAAGATGCTCATCTTATATACTATTATGTACACATTGATTGCATTATGTTGCTTTTACCATTTTTGTTCAAATTTAACAACTGATATTATGGCAGTCCAAAGCTAACTTTATGACTTTAAAAATTTTTAATATAATGTTATTCTCCAGTAATCTTCCTAATCTTCAGGATTATGAGATTGGCCAAAATTAATTTTCTCTTAATAATGCATGTGGATAAAATAATTACATTCATAAAGAGAATTTTATGGTCCTTGAAATATGCTTAATTTAAAGACATGGTGAATTTTTATTTTGAATGCATCATATTTGTTATTACTTATGGACAGATTGTTTGATCTTCATACGATCCTGCAAATTTCCAAAAAGTACGATCTTCTACAGTAATAGATTATACGTTTCATGTCATTCAGAACTTAAATACCAATGCAATATCTTATGTGAATATGAGATCAGTTTTTTACACATCTTGCACATTCATTCCTACAGATTTACTACATCTGTTCAAAAGATGTTCTATAACATCAATGATTGAAAAGTGGGGATTCCAACTTTTATGGTGCGTGTCTCGTTTGTATAACTATGGGTCTGATTAAGGTAAAAACTACAAAAATACAAAAAAAAATCATATTATTACCGAAATATATATATATATATATATATATATATATATATATATATATATATATCAAAACAGTACGCTATACAGAGCTGAACCTTTTATTTTAATCTTTGTATATTTTTTTTGTCAATTTGAGAATATTTAAAATAAAAGTATAATCAAAACATGAGGATTGCATTTAACCGCATAAATCATTAATAATTAAATTTCACATGCAATTGAAATCGGCTCACCGATAACAATTACAATGACGCGAAACGAGGTTAAAATTGGTCCGAAGATGAAGCCCGCGCACGGATTCGATTATATGAAACCGCGGTTTCGAAGCGAACAATCGAATTGTCCGTTACACCGCTTCGTCGCATTCATGTATTGCTTTAACATTTTAATACAAACGATTTCATTTCGAAAATTGCGAGAGAACTCGCGCACACAGACTTACATCCAAACGCGCGCACGCGCGCACGCACACACACACACACACACACAATATATTAATTAACTTTCGCGGATAAATCCACGCGGCTCTTTCATATTCATCGGGATTATTTAAATTTGCATTCTCGATATTAATAACACGGCGCGCACTGACACGCATCTCCTGCCGCAGTCACCCGTAATAACTATTATACACTCGGCGGTCTTACGACAACCAATAAAAATACAAGAAACACACATCGCCATCAACATCTACATATATTAGTATGTACATGTATTATCTAATACATAGATTGCGGAAAAAATTTATTTGAATATAAGTTTAGCGAGATTCCATCGAAGCATTGTACAGTTGTGGATCGAACATAGTGACACTTTAAAATCGACCTCTAATAGGGGCTTTTACGAGCTTTATCGAATTACACTTATATACCGGTCTTAGCGCCAAACTTACAGCCGCGAGCCCGCTGTCCCTTCGTTGCAGCGTTGAATTGAAAATTTTAAACTAACACCATCTCCACTTTGCTTTAGCGATATTGCCCCCGCTGTTCTGACTAATTTGATATAGGTCTCTGGGTCGAATTATCATTTAGATTAATATTACGCATTAGAATTTTAAAATATGACCTGTCAGAGAATAGATTAAAAATACCTTTTCCGGTGAAATTGTATCCTGGCTGAACGTGACCGATGGGCGTTAATTTAAAAAGCTGTTAATAATTTGAAAAGCCTAATTCCAATGTATGGCGTTCTGAACATAATACTTTAAAGAACTTTAAGTTGGGGGGGGGGGCAGTTGATTTACTTCGGACAATTTCCCTTTTGCTGGAACATCGAAAACTTAGTTATTCAGAATGAGAAGTATTGCAGCAAGCTAAAATCTTAAGGTCTTAAGATAGATACAATGTTGCGAATTTGCATTGTAAATTCATTACAATAATATTTATGTGCTCTTTCACAATAATTGCTTTCAATAGTATTAAAGTAATCGAATAATTTTATCAAATTAACTAGTGCCTACTTATTATCTCATATTAATTTGTTTAATATAAATATAAAAAGTTATAATTTTTAAATATTGATATAGTATATAATTAAAGAACAGACATATAGGGAACACCTCTCGGAACACTTTTGCAAGATAATGTTCACTGCTGGTACAATCTATTTTGACAACTACTTGACCGACAGCTGGTTACCGTAAACGTATCGTACACTGGGTAAAAAGATTATGATCATATGACCTGTCGGTCTATAATGAGTGTTACTGCGTTTCCTAATGTATCGACTTTTTTAAGAAAAAAAAATATTGTATAAATAAAAGCATTATTGATTCTATAAAATAAATATCATGTAATTTAAATTGAATATATAAATAAATATATATATATATATATATATATATATATATATATATATATATTATTTCTTTATATATACTTAATACATTTACTCTCGACATAAAAACAGCCGTTAAAATCTTACTTGGCTTTGTGTATGGGAAATACCTGCTGACAATATTAGCCTTTCTTATAATAATTCTATAGACCTCCACACATACACAGCCATGTGCGCGCGTGCACACATACACTTTCGTGCTATCCCCAACTATAAGGGGGTGTTACGGAGTATTCCCATTTCGCAATTTCAAGACAAGCTCCGCTCGGTAAATATACTTTTCTCTCTTTTGCTCAGTAAATCTGAATTGAATCTGAATCTGTATTTTCCTCTCACTCTCTTTCTCTCTCTCTCTCTCTCTCTCTCTCTCTCTCTCTCTCTCTCTCTCGACCGCGGGGTTGATGTGCCCGACATTAACAATGCACCACGCGCGCGCGCGCGCGCGACTTAAATCGGCGGTGACGACGAATACAAGAAGGAGGTTCTCCCATCCCGCGCACCAGCTCGCTATAACAGCAATTCGCCATTTAGTATCTGCACGCCGCGAGTTCGCAGCACGAAGCATACATATATACATGGCAAATCGTTTAGTTTATAATATATATATATATATATATATATATATATATATATATATATATATATATATATAGAGAGAGAGAGAGAGAGAGAGAGAGAGAGGGGGGGGGAGGAATGAGCCCCACAGCCATGAAGTCACGATTTACATTTCCTCGCTTGGATGCTTGTTTATCACTAGCGAGCCAGGGCGCAGTTGCACTCATACTATATATATTTGGTCTCTATGTGTAAGAATCAGCTACGGGTTTACGAGAATTGTATCATTTATACACTTCCATACGCGCGCAAACGTATGTATCTCTATACTACATTTTTTTCGCCGTAAACCAGAATGCCATATAGCATTGACGATTCTGATATTATACGCGTGTATATATATATATATATATATATATATATATATATATATATATATATATATAGATATATACGCATATATAGGCTGAGACTTACAGTTCGCTTTAATAATTTAGCGGTTTGTTATAAAGAGGTCTCGCTCCGAACTGTCCGTTCGCTCCGAGGGTGTCGACCCCGGTTTCCAAGCTGTTGAAACTTTTCTGCACTTATAGTATAAGAAAAGTGTATATAAATCGATCCTGGTAAATACGGGCCGATTCTATAATTTTTCTATCTCGCGTCGCCCGCTCGTCATAGCGCAGAGTTTAATTCCGTAGTCGAGCGGAAGATGTAAGATTTGCAGGGTCGCGGGACGATCGCTATTTTGTCCCGAAAGTATTAGCTTAAGTAAGTTAACTTTCTGGTACTTCAGTTAAGAGTTTTTGTTTTTTATTTGTCTGTCTCTGTTTCTCTCTCTCTCTCTCTCTCTTCTCTCTCTTCCAGTTTTGTAAGATATAATCGTGTAATGACTTTAATGCGTGTCTTACGTTGCGCTACCTTCCCCCGTGCAAATAATACGTGGCAAAACGAGACCAGCGACATTTCAAAAACGACAATACGGCGCGCCAATTTCCTGCTTCGCTTACGCTTATAAAATACCGCATTGAGTCGTTATAATACGGACATTCTTACACCTTGAATTAACGAAAAAAAAAGTGGAAAAACAGCGAAAATTTTCTAAACAAAACGATTTAGGATTACTTCTCCATCATATAAAGCGCCATAATACCGCTTTTATTGCTGTAAAAAAATTTCTGTATATATATATATATATATATATATATATATATATATATATATATATATTATTGTTACACTCTATGAAACATTTAATAGTTATTTATAGGGAGAAAGCCTGCAATCCCCTCTGTTCTGCACATAAAAACTTCTTTTAAATATATCGTACTTATATAATTAGTCGAGCGAAGGGGAGGAGCCCATCGTGAAAAAATACTGTTAGGACATCCCCGGCAATCAATGTATATATATATATATATATATATATATATATATATATATATATATATATATATATATAATCTCCACTCGACGATATGCAATATTATGACCGTACTATATACATGTATATATATATTGCATGACAAAATACCGTAGGTTCATAAGATACATGTTATTTTAAACATATATAATAATCAGGCCGATTTCCGGGATTCAGTAATATATACATCAATATATATGTGTGTATATATATATATATATATATATATATATATATATATATATATATATATATAAACGTTTCCTTTCGCGAAATCAGCCAAATCTCTGGAGATCGAACGGAGTATATGAGCCATTTCTCTCTTTTTTTCTTCCTTATTGTTTAATCGCGAATTGATACACCGTTCTTCCGCACACGGAATAATTGAGAGGAGCGGTGATTTCATTCTTTTTTGTTATAGAAAGCTCCAAAATTCACGTGCACATAATTATATAATGGAACGCCAATCCACGCTTCATCGCGTTGTTGTTTTCATTTCTTGTATGCCGATCGTATATCGACAAAGGCAGTAATTAAGGATCCTTTTAAGGAAAGCGCGATGCTCCTCTGAAATCCCGCCGTATATATATATATATATATATATATATATATATATCCTATATCTCGCCATAGAGGCATGAGAATGAAAGTATAAGTGCCCCCTCCCCATCGATACAAGTTTAGTAAACAAAGAGCAGCCGGGGAGAAACGTCGAGTCGATCTTAAAATGGACTCGGAGAGTGACGACCGGTATGTAAGCGCTCCGGGTTCGCTTCCGTTTTCCCTTTTCTTTTATATGTACCGGGTCCCGAGAACGGGCGGATAATGCTCCGCCAACACCAACGGTGCTACAACTACCAGCATACGTCAAATTTACGGGTCTTCATGGAATATGGGCACTTGAAAAATCACGCAATTGTATATGTGTATGTGTGCGTGTGTGTGTGTGTGTGTGTGTGTGTATACAGCGAATGCATGCACGCATAAGCGCGAGCACGCACACGGTTAAAACCTACACACGCATATTTATGTTTATAAATATAGTTCAAGCAGCACGCACCTGCCGGGCTGCTATATAATGTGCAATCGCAAATATACATATATATATATATATATATATATATATATATATATATATATATATATACACACGTACCCGTCCGTGCTCGCCCGGTAAGCGACCGCCGCCGCAAACGAAAGTGAAAACAAGACATTCTACTAGTTATACGCGCATTACGATCGTACACGCACGTATACGCGTGCGCTTGCGCGCCGCTCGCAAAAAAAAACAGAAACGCACATGGAGAATAACGGAAGCGCGGCGAAAGTCGACGCGGCCCTATTAGGGAAGCCGCGGCCACCGCGCGGTCCACATAGCCTCTCTAACGCGGCGAGCGAGAGCGCGCCACCGTTTCGTACCGGGACAGCGCGCCGCCGCGGCGGCCGCCCCGCATTCCTCGCGCTTTCCTCGGTTCGGCCGCTCGCGTGGAGCTGGCGCGCGCTTAACGGAGGACGGGGAGTGGGCAGCTACGCGTCGCGGGCACGCTCGCCATTTTTCCCCCCCCGTCGCTCGCGCTCGCGAAGAATGAAGCCGTATTGGTAACGCACGCGTACGTGTGTGTGTGTGTGTGTGTATCCATCGAAGGCAAAAACAATCGCTAGACGATCAACGACTCTATCCGCTACAGCCGGAAGGTATTACACTGGAGCCTGGAGCTTTTTTTTTTGCGCGACTCGAACGAAAGTCACAGCCCCGGCCGATATAGAGAGGGCGAACAATATTAAGCAAGCGATATATGTATATATATATATATCTGGATCGTCTATCCATTCGTTAATGCGATTTCGTGATCACCCCTTCCTCCACTTCTTATTATTCTTCCTCGACGATTACCACCGGGTGATATCGCATCCGATCTAACTCCCCCCCCCCTCTCCCTGGCCCAGAGCTCCGTCGTCTTCTCACGTTTTCGCTCTTTTTCCCGACGACCCCCGGCGCGAGGTCCCGCGCAGCTTTCTTCCGAGCCGCTAATGAATATTCAAAACGCTGGCTAATTAACAAAACGAACGGAATAATTGGGCCGGCCTTATAACGGAGCAGAGCTGCCGTTGAGTTAAGTGACTATACGACTTTCATCCGCATACCTTATCGTACCGAGCGCGACAATTGGGACGACTTCTCTCTCTCTCTCTCTCTCTCTCTCCCTCCCTCCCTCTCCCTTTCCACCCCACTCTTACACTCGGTCTCAACACGCGTCCTTTCTCAACCTCCGCCTTCGTGTTACATCCGCGAAAAGCACTTTGCTCTTCCGGAATTCAGCGCCTGTTAGATACACTCAAGCGGAGGCGCGTCGGGTGAAAATTCTAGCGAAGCGCGATTTTTCCCACGCGAGTAATATATATATATATATATATATATATATATATATATACCCAAAGAGAACGGCCGCGAGAAAATCGCGCTTCCTTGGTCGTAAAAAATTTACTTCTTTTGCGCGCGCGGGCGCAACCATTACGCAGCGTTATCCCGAGATTTTCCATCTCCCCCCCCCCCACTCCAGCCCCATCCCTGCGCGTGCGAAGTACTTTCACCCCGGGGGCGAAGATCTTTGTCTTCCTTTCCTGCTTCTTCTCTGCTTTCTTCGTTCGCGGATCGAAGAAAAGGATACGACGGATATGAGGATGAATATTTCACTTTTGAACGTTATTTCGGTCAATATATATGATAATGCATTACGTAATGGAACAAGAACTGCATACAGCACCATTTTTATGTTCTTATAAAGTCGCTTTTATGTAGAAAAATGATTGGCGAGGCTAGAGGCAACGATAGGCACTGTTTATGTTTTGATTTATAGCTTGAATAGGTACAGAATTTGAATCTTACGTGATAGCAAGGTCCTTATTAATTAGAATAATATAATAAACAGGTTGATATACATTATAGTTACTTTATGAAATAGAAATACAATTACCTAAATAATAAGAAAGAATGTAGAAAAAGAAAAGAAATTCTAACAAAAGGGAATGAACAGAAACAAGCCATCACATCAACATTCTTGGGAACTGGTTTATTTAACTACATTTTGATGAAAAGTATTTTGGTTGCTAATTAGCAACTAATTCACATCTACTTTAATCCTCGATATTGGAATCCGGCGTGGAAATGAGAGAGAGAGAGAGAGAGAGAGAGAGAGAGATTTATTAATTAACTAAGGATTCCGGGTCCAGAATAGTTCATACATAAATTGTCAGTATTGAATGCGCTTATAAAAAATGACGCAAATGAATCTAAACTGTATAAGAACATATATTATTTAATAGGCTCAAGATAAACTAAAAATATATAATAATAGGATATGAAAAATAAATAACCATAATAATAATGAAATGATTTAGGTAATACTACGTATAAGCGCAGTAATGTTATGCAGATGTGCAGTAAATGGTTGAAATTGTGTTCAGCAGAAAATTTTCGTATTACGGTCGGTGTTTTATTTTATAGGTAAGTCACTCCAATTATGACTGAATACTTCAAATAAGCAGTCTGAGGCCATGAAATCTTAAGTTTTAATAAAGATCTTCTTCTACATCTCACTGACCCTAATTGAAAAAACTTAAAAGTATAAATAAATATTTGGCTTAAATCAATTTGACTTAAAAATGTTATCCAGAAGATGAAGGCAAAGGTACGGACGTCGAGCTAAGAAATATAGTATGTTGTTAAATGAGAAAAAGTAAGAGAGAGAGGGATAGAGAGAGAGAAACAGATGCTTTTCTATTATTATAGGTTAAATGCACGTCAAATGAAACTCCCCGGTCATTTTTGCATTTTGCCCTCTATCTCATGATATATCCTATTCGTGTGCATAACAATGATTCTTTGCACATTAGGAGTAAGTATATATAAGAGAAATTCATAAACACATGCGGGCAGTATGCTAAGAAAGAAAATTAAAGCATCGCAATTAAATACTTTCTAAGAACGTGGCTTATATACTTTATAAAGAAGCTTAGGATGATATGTATATAAAGGAGTAATCTCACCATTGTATAGCTGGTGTGTATTACAAGAAAGTTTAGAATTTATAAATATATTTCAACTGTTAATTTGAAAGTAAATGGTAACACGAAATTCTAGAACTGAATTTACTGATAAATATAAGTTAACCAAATAGGAATACGATCCAAAAATGATTGCTTCAACGCTGAAAGAAGTTGACTTTATCAAAGTTTGGGATGATCGGTCAGCCATTAAATTAGCCCATTATACATATTAAAGAGAGTTTCTTTGCTCATAAGAACGCGTTGAACAAAAAATCGCAATGCTTTCGAATATAAAATATGTATTTTACAAAGCCATCGAGGCCCGTATCATTAATATTAGAGAGAACAGAATAGAATCCAAAAAAACTCCTATAATAAATAAAATAAAAAACAACCCATTAAACCATTTTCGAAAGTTCAAAATGTATCTGTGCACAGATTGCCTCAAATATTAGTTCAATTTTACGCTTTTTCCCCGATTTTCTCGATTTCTAAATGTCAGATCTTGAAAATTCCACTGGTAGAGTATTTGTCATGTAATTCTGCACCGAACAAACTCATTGCTTCATTTTCGAAACGAAAGTTTGGAATCCATCTTCGTGAATATTTTTTGTACATCAATATTAAGTTGTTTTTGCTACTTTCTCGACCTCCAGATGTCGGCTCTTCATAATTCCAAAAGATTATTTTATCACGGGATCCTGAATCAAGTAAGCAGGCAGACTTATAGTTCATTTTTGGAAAAGTTTATTATTCGAAAACGTTACCTATATCTATGAATGCCGCTAGTTACAATCCAAGACCTTTAGCTTGTCTAACAAGATAGTTTCAAAAGTTCTTTTAAAAGCTCTAGTCAAAGTAAAAAGGAAGAATATTGCAATTACTCAACTGCCAACATCTCGTTTGGCATCGTCTAAAAACTGAACTTATATCGACCTTGATGAACTTTTGTTGAAAAGTTTTCTACAACCTCAAGTATAATATTTTATTCAAAATATTTGAAAAGTTTTGGATGATTTAATATTTCAGAACCTTCAACAATCTATCGATTAATCAATTGGCCTACATTCTCTTATGACGCTTTCTTTATCTTGGGGTTAAGAAGTAATGTTCGATTTTATCGTATATTTAAAGTAATTTAGCATTTATTGAGAGAAAGATTAAAGATATTGGTTAGATATGGTACGTCCTATGTTGATATAAATCAACGGGTTGAAGTTATGCAGTACTTTAGTTTATTGTCTGAGCAGTTAACGAATCTCAAAATTCAAATTAATGTTCAAAATCGATTTTAGAATTTCTTCATCTAGAATTATTCAGATGCAGCTATTTAAATAATTTTATTTTATTAATTTATGATTTTCCTAACAGAAATAAAGCAAAATTCAATTCTTCGTGTTAATTTATTATATTTCAAATAAAATATAGATATTGCTACCCAATCGTTGCAATAATACGTATATGTATCAAAATACATACTGATTTAAAAAAAATTAAAGTACAATAACAATATATAATAGATCCTAAAAAATAGAGACAGAGAATTGTACCTAACTTTCAAGGACACGATGCGTGATTTTTTCCTTTTCTTTTTGTTATAGATGACATAAATAGATGATGCAGATTAGAAAACACAAGTTTGTACAATATGGAGTCAGCTATATTAATTTGTATACGAGTACAATCCGCGGCTTGTATACATTGTAGATATAAAATTATAGTAAAAATTAATAAACGTGTAAGAATATTTATAAGATAGATTAGTTGACAGTCTTCTTAAAGGGTTAACTGATCAAGTTATTTCTTCATGCAAACATTTATTGAACAATGATCGCATATTCTCTATGTTAAAAGAACGCTAGAAAGTCGAACAACCACAGGACTCAAAAAATTCCTACCATACCTTTATAATTATTGCTTTGAAATAAGAACATCGGACACCTTCACTTGTTAAACTACAGATCAAGTATATTCATCACAGTTATAATAAGGTCA
>JACCIC010000039.1:607500-610000 GCA_018907035.1 Sycobia sp. Sy_11 | reverse complement strand
GGCGCGCAAATATACCATACACGCCAAGGCTGACGAAACCTCGAGGCGCGCTACGATTTTCTCTCACTCCCTCTCACTCCATCGCTCCCTCTTCTCTGCCGTCTTCGAGCGTATATTATAATATATGTTGTGTACAACACCGCGTTCTCTCTCTCTCTCTCTCTCTCTCTCTCTCTCTCTCGGCTCGTGCAACGCGCAGCAATTCACCGTGCAAAATGTATCGCCGCGGCCTTTCACGCGCGGCCGCGCGTATTATCAGAGATTCAACGGCCGGGAGCTACGGGGTGTTTAACCTGGCCGGTGGTCGCGGGTCGTTTTGGGCGATGGGGGAACGCATCTTAAAATTGTCGATCATCGTTGCCAAATCCCCTGCAATGTAGGCTATTTCTGTTTAGAACGTTATGATAAGCCGTGATGCTAGTATGAAGGGGGGGGAGGAGGGATTTTTTCCACTGGAATTCTTGGCTTTTCTGCAAATCAAAACGGAAACAACTTAAAGAAATCCCATAATTTCAAATTGCCTATGAAAATTAATTATAAATAAATTTTTAGATTAATATCATTTGGATGACGTACATTTCATCGATGGACGTTTGTTTTTCTGCACAGGCGAAACTGACATGAATTCTCTTTGGTCCAGTAGTATGTTTTTCTTCTGCGATTTAGAAAATACGGATTCTCTAGATGAGGGTTTTAGAATTTTTTCATTTTTTTGCAACGTTAGGACGTATATTTTTCCCAATACAAATTTTTATAATTAATTACGGACGTTAAATTTATTCGAATAAAAAATCATATGGAACGTAATGTTTCCCTTTACACAGAGAACGAAATACAGCGAAATATGTAGTAACAGACATGTTGAAACACACAATGTGTTAGAGCATTTGTAAGAGTATAAATCCGTGGCAGCTACCAAGTACTATGAAATCATTTTCTAAATCTGAGCGTATTTTTTCATGAAGATGAATATTAATTATGAAATATTTATATTCTGCTATAAAATCAAGGTGTATATCCTGTGGGACATTCGGAGGCTTCGCTCGACTATCCTCAAGAATTAATTTTTCGAAAAATATCTGGCCCGAATCCAGGTTACTCTCCCCGTTTGCATTATTACGTTCTCCGTACGAGAATGTATAAGAAAGCTCATTCATGATTTTATTTTTAAACGGAACAGCGCATGCCCTACACCGTAATTGCTCGAACATATAGAATACTGTTAATACTTTAAATAGAACAAATTTTTTCCCGAATATAAAGATCGTTTTTCAAAAAAATATTCGTATGTAAAAAAAAAAAAATTTTCACCCGTCAAAATGAACAACAGTCCATTCGAACAATCCACTAATTTGTTCAACAAACAAGGCTGATCTTACATTCCTGGGATCGAAATCCATAAGCAGAGACTTTCTTTAACGATCGGCATAATACTGCAGACGAAAAGGTGTCCAAAGCCAGACCCATAGATACTAATTATTACTATAGATCGCCAAAACGACAGGATTAGATAGATGGTAGGATGCGCCGGCAACTATCGCGGAATATTAAAATATCGCACCAGACGTTCAATTTTTCATATTTAAAATACCATCGGCACTGGCGAACGAGTTCGTATACCAAGTGGCGGAGCGCGATATCAATCTCACAAGCCTTCCGATGCAAAGCGCGCGCTTCGTCGACACGTCGGCTACCGCGCCGATCTCCCCGCATTTCATTCCTTATGTTTCGCATTACACCTGTTCGCGGGGTAAAGATCAAGTTTCGCCCTGACAAAGGCTTGATCGTTTAACACAGCGTCAATTGCCGTGAGCGCGCTCGTTTCATCCATCGGTCCTAGTACCGTATATACTGTACTTGAATTCCTTTAAAAAAAAAAAAAAAAAAAAAAAGGAAAAAGCAAAAAGAAAAAAAGATTCACGTCCAAAGAATTCTTTACGAATTCTTGTGAAACACATCCTTTACGCAAAGCTTGTGCTTGTAACGCGAAGTTCGAAGTATCGAAGACGGCTGACGCGGATTTTACGACAGAGCCGAGTGTCGTGCCTACATTATTTATACACGCGTATGTAAATAAAATGAAATATCTACCCACTTTTTCGCCGACTCAATTCAGTGACCGGTGCGCGCGAGTCGGCTCAACGAGCGGCGCGTACAGCCAGCCGTATACACGTGTGCGTGTGCGCGCGCGCGCGTAATTCGCGCGATCCAGGCCGCAATTGTTGCGCAATCCGCCGCGCGAGCGCGACTCTTTTCGCGCGCCGATGGGCAAGCGCGCGCGCGCGCAGCAGGCGGAGACGGGTGTCCAGATTAGATTATAGCCGAGCACCGCGGCACCGTCGTACGCGACACGAGCTCTCGCGGATTTTCTCGACGGGAGCGCGCGCGGGCACCACCACCAGCACCACCACCGCCACGGCTCTCCTCGCGTCCCGGTTTTTCGAGAGCGCTGACTTTTCCACAGTGGCATTTTGCCGCTTATATATATTATCTAGAAGGG
>JACCIC010000039.1:575000-605000 GCA_018907035.1 Sycobia sp. Sy_11 | reverse complement strand
TGTATATAATCAGCTCGAATAGCTATATAGAGTGCGAGAAAAACTGCCTCGCCCCACTCTCTCGATATCGATACGTACAAAATCACTGTACACCGCACACGCGCAGGTAGCAGCAGCAGTAACGGCAGCGTAGCCGGTGAAGCCGTTTACTTTCTATATATACATATATACATACACACACACACACACGCACACACACTAACATACCGGGCGAACTTGGTGCTCGCGTGCGAGAGAGGCTTTCTCCGCGGCGCGGACCCCGGAATGCGCCTCCTATATACATAAGATATATATATATATATATATATATATATATATATATATATACCACGTGTATTACCGCGCCGCACTCTCCCATCGGCTCTGTATACCGGCCTCCTTCTAGTTCATCGATCTTTCTTGCGAGCGACTCGCTCGCCCGCGTTCGTCCGTTCGTTCGTTCGTTCGTTCGTTCGTTCGTTCATTCGTCGGTTGCGTTCGTTTACTGTCTCGCTCGCGCGCATTACGATCGCTGACCGCGCAGTTCCACCGCCCCCTCACCCCTATCGCATTATTTTGATACTTGTCGCAAATGGCACAGGCCTCCCCACCTAGGCAAACTCAGACAACCACACACACATGCATCGAACCGCTATGTAGCACTCGCCGCTTATTAATACTATGTTTTTCCTTATCGATATATTCCCGGTGACTTAATAACTTGATATATATATATATATATGCATTCTTATGCATTTTTTATTTACTTGTTTATTTATTTGGTATTATTTGTGAATTCCACATTATTTTACAATAATTTTGAGCAAAGAGCGATTAAAAAATTATCCAATAGATTTAAACTGAATTCATTTGTTTTGAATGAATAGTGAACAAATATTTTCTTAATTGAAAAAAGGTGGTTTACTTAGTACGATACGAAGCAATAAAATATTTACTTGATGATAGAAATTTTTGAATACAGTACAATAGAGTATAGAGTTATTCAAATAAACATTTATGAACAAAATTTTAGTTGTTATAAACATAGAAACTGGTTATTCAAAGTAAAAGTAATAGAGGTGTGGTTATATATATATATATATATGAAAAATACCTGAATTAGAACACGGCTTACATATTCTATAAACGAAGCTTGATTGAATTTATATAGAAGGCGAAACCGTGTTCAAGGCGAATTTTACAATTAAATTTGGTAAAAATTCAATGCGCAAAAGTGCGCTATATTATCGTCTAAAGTTAAAGCTCCGCACTCCGCGGATCCATCGCTATCACGGATGTTAACGGAATCGCGAATCCGTGAGATATCAATGCATAGAATTGGCGATACCTAAATCGACAGCGCGTGAAAGAATGCAAGCCGATCGTTCGTAGGTGCTATCTTTTTTATAAATATATATATATATATATATATATATATATATATATATATCAGATGTGTAATATACATGGCATATACGGAAACTGCCATGAAATTTCGATATTCGGGCTGAAAAAAAGTTTGCAGCAGTGTTCCTCGACTTCGAAAGTCGAATGTGAACCGACGCCGAATTTTCGAACTGTTCCGCTCGTAATCGATCACTCGATGCGTCGTATGATAATTCCTTTGTACATTAATTTTTTTTTTTTCTAATACCACGCGAACTCTCCGACTCAGTTTATAAATCCCGGAATTCCCATTCGAAATCTATTGATACCGTCTGCAAAAGACAGTACAGACTGCCTCCTTTGAAATTTTCGCAGCACTTTCCGCGGCCCCTCCTTACGGCGATGTTTCAATTTTCGAGCGGACATCTAAAATTGACGTTCAATAGATACAATTAACTCGAGCCAAGCGAGCATTTTCCGATATAATCGAATTAGTCGAATTAAATGACGCATCGTGATAAGGATCGACGTTCGGCCGCAACGAGCCGAGTGAAACGTCCCAAGATTCGTATTCATTTGGATCGAATATTTTCCTTAAATCGGACTGGGCATCGTTCCATCTACGGCGGAGTCTTAGTCACGCAGCAGGTGCGCGGGGCCGTAATGCGAGTTTAATCTATAAACTGTCCCCGTGAAGAATCCTTGAATGACGAACGTCGCGCGCGCGGCGTAAAATGTAGTCCGTGCCAGCGGGGCATAAATCGCACGAAGATCCGTCGGGATCGATCGGTTCGTTGATTATTTTTTTTTTTTTTAAAAGCGAATGATTAATCGAGATAACGTGGATGCGGGCTCGATTAGTAAGAAAGTGAAATTTACACGATATCGAAGCATAAATTGTGCCGAAGTATAATAATTGTAGTGTGTCCGGGGAAATTTTTCCGTGCGCGTTCAATTATAGTTGACGCAGCAATACACTAATCTAGAAGTAATGAAACGCCGCGAAATGGACAAATGAACATCGTCAGCTATCGCATGACTTTCAAAATTACATCCCGGTGGCTTAGCTGGAAATTTTAACAAGCCGTATTTCTGTATCAATTTAAAAAATTTATTTTGAGTATTGAGTTTCCAAGGCTGATTATAGTACTGCTAATACGCTTTTTCTGCGCTGATATTGTTGTTTCAATATATTATCCCAGTCCGAATGTGTGATCTGTACGCATGGGCCCGATTAGTGACGTTATATTTACGATATCGATTTCAATGAGGATGACATTCTGTAGCCAGCGAAAATTTCGTTAAAAATGAAAGATGAGTTGCAAATGATATTGTTAAGCAAAGTTTATTATTTTACGATAAATCATTCAATGAGAAAAGTAATAAATGATTCGGTTCATCCATTGTACACGTGTTACTATCGATAATCAAATGAGCGAATATGTGTTTCTTTGTAGCTAATGTGTTGACATTCCTCTATATTGGACAAATAGATGGGTAAGCAAAGTTTACTTGATAAAATATCATGAAAGTAGGTTTTTAATAAGCGAAAAATGCCAAGTGAAAGAACCGAGAAAAATTCAGTTCATCAACGAGTGCGTATTGCTGTAAAAACTGAAATACCCATAGTTTTTGAGAACCGATTTTTTTTTACACCTTTCCTATTAGAAATACCGTCTAAACCGCCTGCAGGGCAAAGGAGATTCGTTGACCGACAGGACGCATTCAAGGACATAAAGCCGACAGTGGGGTGTATCAATTCAATTTATTTGCCCGGGATAAATAATTCGAGATGATTCCGTGCAGTTGATGTTCGAAAAAAATGCAGGTCACAACCTAGTGGCCATCCATAGTGGCGAGAGCGATTTGCAGTCGCAACTTCGTGTTTTCGTACTAACGCGTAAATATTTTATGTAGTCTAAAAATTCTATGCAGTCAACTAACTCAATAAGTGAAATGTTCACATATTCGATATATTTCTATATATATATATATATATATATATATATGAACGCGATATATATATATATATATATATATATATATATATATATATATATATATTGAACGCGAGAGAATCCACGACATTATTGCAGACACAACCTGCAGCGATCCCCAAGGGGTCCAGCTCCAATTTTGCGGGGTACTGTTAGCCGAACCGCATGTATAGCGTCGTCGGTTACGGTATACACGCGCGAGATCCTGCAATTATCGGTCAATTGGGTTAATATAACTTTCACCACGACGTTGACAGGGCGCGCGCGCACACAGACAAAAAGAGAGAGAGAGAGAGAGAGAGATCTCTCTGGTGGTCCCGTCCTTTTTCGGTTATATATATATATATATATACATATATATCGCCTCCGATCGGTTGCGGTTGGTTGTATATTTGGAGAGAACTGTTACGTATTACGAGAAGTGGGGACCATCGGGACGTTTTCGTTATAGATGATCGATTGTTCAACAACACCTGCGGGAGGGAAATACCGATTCGAAATCCGGTCGCTCGTGATGTTTTCCATTTTCACCCACTGGTGTATATATATATATATATATATATATATATATATATATATATATATGTATATAAATAATCGACTCTCCATTTCTCGATTTCTTCAGCCGTCGATTTTTATAAAAAATATTTTATAAGAATAATTCGTATTCAAGATCAGTGTTTCGATCATAAATTGAGACTCTAGAAATAATAATAATAATAATAACAATAAATAATTAAAAATAATCGAAAGAAGTAATTGCGTACTACAAGTTATTGTTTCTACCCACGAGTTCCTTATTAGACACACACGCAAGCATAGATGTAGCGATACCACATACCGTCAACAAAACGCCTTAATATACACCACTATATACGTGGATCGAATTCTTTTTACACAGGATCTGCACATATGCCTCTCTCTCTCTCTCTCTCTCTTTCTTCAACTGTCTCTTTCTCGTTCTTCATTGCGAATTTTATTAGTCGCGATGTATATATGTATTATACATAGAATGTTTTTTTTCCTTCACCGCAAGAGTCGTGGGCAACTGCACAAGGACGCTCTAAATGCATTTGTAAATCTCGCAACAAATTTACATTTCATGATCAATGGCCTTTGCGCCACGAATTCACGCGATCGCGCGGAATCGTCCGATCGCAAGCGCGCACGCGCGCCGATCTTATACTATATATATAGCGGAAAAAGTGCTATAGCGAGCTCGCTATATATATATATATACGTTGTTTCGCTCGCAAGGATAATTTCAGCGCAATGCCGATTTATACACGCGGCCGGCCTCGCTGCCGCTATAATTAGTTTTTCCTCCCGGTATTATGTACTTCTTATGAATTATTAAAGAAAAAAAAAAAACCAACCGAAAGAAAGAATGAAAAACAGCGGTAAATCGAGAGGAAAACCGAACTCTCGCTTTTACGAGAATTTTTTTTCTACGTGACTCTCATCGGTCTCCTATCGATCGGCGTCGTTTCTTCCAATCCAGACGGGAATGCATCTACTGTTCATTTACAATGCATCCCCGCTCTCTCGGTTCTTCTATCGCCTGAAAAATAATCTATTCGGCGACAAATCCGCGAAGACCCGACAGCGTCTAATGGCGAGAAATTCGATAACCCATAATTTGGCTTTCATTCCATTTCATCGCGCTGCCCAGACCGCCCCGCTCTGTTTTCTCTCTCCCTCTCTATCTCTCTCTCCCCCCCCCTTTCCCAACGCTAAGCAGGATTATATTATTTTTAAAACGTTTTGAAAATGCGACCGTTTTGCAAAACTACCGCGAGTTGTTTCTCAACGAAACGAAGGCTGAAAAGCATTCGCCGCGTAAAAAAGTATATTACCAGCACTAATTCGTGCTGCCCGGGGAGAATTTCGCGAGAGGGGGGAACAGAACCGCATAAAAATACGGAGAAGGCGTAAATACGCGGCGAGGAGAAAATCGTCGTTGTCGTCGTCGTCGTTGTTGTTGTTGTTGTTGCTGCTGCTGCTGCTGCTGCTGTTGCTGTTGTTATTATTGTTCCCGCTGGTAGCGCGCGACGCGCGCCGTCGCTCGGAAAACTCCATACTCCTTTTTTTGCCCTCTTCTATCATGTTTCGCGCGCGCGCTAAAGGCCAGACTTTCAAATTGTGCGCGCGGCGCTCACCGTCTGACTCGAGGCGTCGGGATGGCGGGGGGGGGGGGTAGAGGAGAACCGCCGAGCCACCTGCACACAATTACAAACAGAAGCGGTGTTGAAAAACAAAAAAAAAAAAAAAAAAACGAAAAAAGAAATAGAAAAATTAGCGTTTCGTCATCGTGCCTATCCTCTCGACGTCGCATGTGCACTCGCCCTCTGCGCCACGGGCAAGATGTCCGAGTCGGCCCACGGAATTTCCCTTTTGCATCGTGCCATAGTCACTCATATGTGTCTGTGTGTTGTGTGTGCGTGCGTGTACAATCTCATCAGATGCAGTCATCGCTACATAATTTGCGAAATCCCAGCCTTGCGCCTCTCTTTCGCCTCTATAATAGCTTCTTCAGCTCGGCTAATCGCTCTATTCGTCATTGCCGTTAATTTATCTTGCGTCGTCCCGTATGCATTAATTCTGCGCGCGCGCGAGAATCTGCTTAAAAGACCGATGAATAGAAAACGATCGGAGTCGGTGTGAAATTTATATTTTATGTCGGCGGACTGATAAACGCGCGCGTCATGAGAAATTTATTACTTTTTTTTTTTTTTTTTATAGAGAGAATGAAATGGTCAGGAAGGATTATTTTTAAAATGCCAAGCATCGTTCTTGTCGTGTCCCAGCGGCTCGTCACCGACGAGTCTCTGACCTCGACGAACGGACTTTAATAATTTTTTACTTTTTCTAAATTATCGTATTTAGTTGGATATGCGTTGAAACAATTAAGCTGCTCTGGTGTGGCTGTCTTCCACCCATAGACGGGATAAGTCAATTTTTATTTCCGTAGCTGTCAACCAAGTTTAAATAACCAGAAGTACGTCCGGAGAATCGAAATAGCAGCGCCTTATTATCCCGTCCCTATTATCCCGAATGAAGCACTCATGGTCGATCTGTTCATTTAATATTTGCCTTTATTCTGATTTTATCCTTGTTGTTATTGATTCAAAGATGGCACTTGAGACCGATGAAAATCGTTATTAATATAATTCATAGGCTCGACATAAATGCAATATTAATTTGTAATATTTTTTTCAGCTTATTAAATCTCGTAGGCGAATGTATATAATTTTTTATGTATCATAGTATTAATTCTGATTGTATTGACGACCATGATATTTTATCTAAATTCGAAAAATTCTACAATTCCTGTTTAATATTCGTTAATAATTGTTTACAAATAGACGTATATGTATCTCATATATCTTTTCATCTGGATCACGTTTTCTTTCGAAGAATGAATGTTCCTTTGTCCGGTACTGTTTTGTGCCTCGGTGTTTCATTGTATCCCAAAGATTCGCGGACACTCGGCGTATCAATTTAATTATCTACAGAATTTTATCGAAATTTATCAGAGACTACACTGTTAGAAATCGGTTGGAATTTTCGTATCTTTCAACTATCCTATGTATTTGAAATTGAACTTTTTGATAACTTAAAATGAAATGTATATATATATATATAGTTTTATTAAAAGTTGCTGATTTTTCAGATACGTCTAAACTTATTAATTAGATATAAAATTACCTTTGTATGTAAAAGTACGAATCAGTAGAAAATCTATCTACGACATAATACTAGCAATTTCCATATAATCCTTATGAATTACGGCAGTTACCAATAAAAAAAAAAATTTCCACTCGCATCTCATTTTCAGCTCCCACGTAAATAATTGTTCCTCTCCATAAAAAAGTCTTCAGACGCGCATTGCCAAAGTTTATTAACATATTACTAACATTAAAATCGCAACATTAACGTGATTCTTCACGACTTTCGCGATGAAAAATCTACTTTAATGCTGTAAGTAGGATTTTTACGTCGTTGGACTTATACCTCTCGTTTGGCCCGGGGGTGAACTGTCCCACGAGGTACGTAAAATCGACTTTCACAGTCGCATTTAAAATGTACCATTTGGCGCTGAGAGGTTTTAGGTGAGTGACCGGTCACGAGATATGACAATTATCCCATTTGGATTATTGCTGTAGATTGTGGCTTTCCTTGCGATCGATCGGAAATAAACTATAATTGGTCTAGTTGTATACTCCGTATCTAGGTGATATAAAGTTCACAATAGCTAATTAAACTTCATTCGCTTATTTCGATATCGAGATTCATGTAAATGAATTTCAATAATCTCCCCTTAATAGATAATGATTCATTATAAATAATATTTGTAATTAGAATTTACTGTAAAGTAAAACTAAGAAATAGATATATGCATAACTCCCGCGTTGGAAGTAGTCAGGCCTCTTTCAACTGTACAAAAAAAAAAACGCCAGCGTTTCTAGAAAAACTCGCGAAAGAAGTCGCGCAGGGCTCGATTCGAAATCCCACATACTCGTATACCTCTCCGAGCCGCGATCTTAGCCGTCGCTCGGCCCCGACTCAATTATCGGCGACGAGGAGATACAGGACCGAGCGCACCTGACTAATCCCGTCCGGCCGCTTGCGCTGTGTACATTTACTTCGTGACGTTTCGCACATTTTATAATTCTATAAATTCGTATATGACTAATGCGCGCGTGTATATATATATATATATATATATATATATATATATATATATATATATATATTGAAGAAATTATCACAGAGTGTAGGATAAGAGAAACGTGAGTCGGTTGATTTCCGAGCCATTATTGGCGATAGACTTTATACGATTTGGATTAATAATATCTGGAAATGTGCTAGAATTTTATTTCTGATATTGTTTTTACAGCACTGGATTTTATTACGTCATTCAATCTAATATGTCAGTTGGATCATACATATTATAAATGGTTTTTTTTTTTTTTTTTTAAGTATTTTCACTGATAATTCGGACGAAAGAAAGATTTTCGCGCGATTGTTTCTGTGAACGATAAAAATAACGCGGAAAAAAGGCCTCGGAATTCGAGACGTTGGGCGGGACGCGATGTGAAGAAAAAAAAGAAGCCAAAACTTCTTGTCCTCGGCCGTACAAATTGTCATGCTTTCTACACAATCCGGAACGAAAGCGCCCAGAAATGAGCCCGCGATTCGTAAAAAGCTCGCGCGAGGGTAAGAAGTCGCGAATTGCGCCGGCGCCGAATCGTTTCTGCGACTCTCGAGGTGAACTCGACGATGGGGAACTCGTCGCCGACGACCGATGGAGCGCGGTGGCTTCGAAAATCTTTAGCGTCGCGCGCACGTCGACTCCGGGCGCACTTGATCGCGATGGGCGGGGGAGGGGGCGCTATCGACTATGGCCGCACGATCATACGTCGTCTCGCTGTGCGAAAAATCGCGCCTCGAGCACGAACCGCTCGTTTTTCGTCCGAGGCGGAATAGTTCGACTTTTCTCTCTTTTTTTTTTTTTTTTTGCATTGTCCCTCCCGGAAAGCTTCGGTTTATCTCGCGGTGTCGATTAAAGGCTAATCGTCGATGTCGTTCGAAGTGAGCTAAAATGTATTTCGTTAACATTCTTCAACTTGACTTTACTGAACTTCGAATCTGTCACTCTGTGTTCGATACGAAGGAGATTTATTTGGATGTCAAAACACAAAGTTTTCAAGAATAATAAACAGTTTATATCTCATTTCATTTATCCTGCAATGTCTAATTTGCATCATTTATCCATTTAATTGTTTAACCATCTTACGACCACACTGGTTTATATAGACACACACATATTCACACACCCGGATAAACATAGAAAGATTAATTCTCCACACGGAGTTACCGACGCGTGAGCTAGAAGTCTCTATCTCTATCTCTCTTACTACATACACACACACACACACACACACACACACACACGCGCGCGCGCGCATATATATATATATATATGTGTGCGTGTATGTGTATATGTATATATATCGTTATTTTACTCGCGCAGGTGCACACAGCAGCATACGAGCGGCCGCCCGGCAACCTCGACATGCACCTGTATATATATACATATATATATATATATACACACCATCTCGCATCTCGCCGCCTCGCCGTTGCGCAACGCGACGCGCCGACGATCATGCGTGTCCGCCCGCGCCTAGCCGGGGGGGGGGGCTCATTGATATTCTCGCGATCGTTTTCAAAGGGCGAGGGGCGCACGTCCAGCGTCTTACCCGTTACGGCGGCGTCGCCTCGATCGCATCCTCGACGACTTCCTGGCCAAGCCGGGCTCCCGCTCCTGACCGCGCGTCGTCCCCTCTCTGCCGCCGCGACGTCCGTGCTCGACCGTTATTATTAATATAGGGATCGAGGGGGGGGCGGGGCGTTGCGCGCGAAGACGTTTGCGTTCATGTATGCGCGCGCGGGCACATAGAGGTCTATGTAGGATTCCACTCGATGCACGGGCAATTATAAGCGAGCGAGGCGGAGATTTCGCAACCGTGGAATATATATATATATATATATATATATATATATGTGTGTGTGTGTGTGTGTGTGTGTGTGTGTGTGTGTAATATCTTAGCGGTCCCGAGATTATGATTTGTAGTATAACAATCATAGCGAGCTTTATGCGCGAAAGTCAAAGTGGATCCTGTATGTACGTACGTGTGTATATATATATATATATATATATATATATATATATATGCATCCATATGTATGTATGTATGTATATATTAGAGACTATAGATCGGTATCAATGGGATAAATCGAAAAACGGGAATAGGGATTGGTTCGATGGAATTTCGACGGAGGGAGTATATCGGATGGCCGTGGATACGATCGGGAGAACCGATCGCTGTTCCAGTAGGGGAGGGGCCTCGGCGGTTTTCTTTTTTTTTTTTATAATTTCTCGATTATATGCGGGAACTTCGTAACTTTGTTGAAACACACGATGCAATTATATGCACACTTATCTCATTGAAATCGCTCAATGGAATCGTCTTTATGAGAGCGCGTTCGAAAACCTCGGTTTGTATTTGTCCGTGTTCGAAAATCGTCGGTTTGTATACGTGCATAAACGCGGGCGCGCCGGATTTTATTTACGCACTCTTTCGGTTCGGGGCGGTCGCCGCTCTTGTTCAGAGGCTTCTTAAAAATTAAGGAGTGACGGGGACGGGGAGAGAGAGTGAGCGAGTGAGACTCGTTTCAAACTAGTAGGGCGACTTTCGGGGCATCGATGAAGATAAAGATATACTTATAATATATATGCGTGTACACGTTATTTTCGATCGGACCGAATAACCGGTATATATACACGTTCCACCAAGGTGAAAAACGGATTTTTCGAAATCTTCCCGGATAAAAAAAAAAGAAAGAAAGAATCTTCCGTGTTTTCAGAATGAACGAAACGTCCATTGCTCGATCATTTGTTTTATTTGTCTTTCCGTTCGCGTTGGCTCTCTTGCAAAGTGTTGCGGAATAACGGTGATTTTATCCTTTTTTTTGTCGCGCTTATATTTTTTAAATTTCAAGCGTATTTATACATCTACTGGCGTGTATACGTGTCGCACGATTGACAGTATAACGTTACACGTAGTTATCAGTTTTTAAGATTGAAGATCAAATATTTGCTCTTGCGATTTAAAAGAAGCTCGAGAGAAAGGAAAAATACGAAACGTGTATATATATATATATATATATATATATATATATATATATATACGAGCTTTCTAGTATACAATGAATATTTATGCATTTGTAAGACATGTAATGGCTCATTAATGTTAAGCGAACCTCTTCAGATACATATATACATACATACACACACACACATTATAGCCACGCGGCGCTTTTTACGTTTTAATTCCCGATAAATTTATTTTAACGCAATTGGCCAATAATAAGTACGTTTATGTATTGCGATATAAAAAATTTCGAATGTAACATGTGTATTAGGAAGTGTATTTAAAAAGTACGAAGGCCTTGAGCAGACGCATTTTTCTTTTTTCATGGATTATATATAATATATATATATATATATATATATATATATATATATATATATATATATATATCTAATCCATCCACGAGTAAATCAAGTTTTCTCTGCGTATTAATGCGCGGCGATCCGCTAATAAATAAATCAGGCCATTCATGATTTCTAAAGCCATACAGTCATTCTCGGAAGGAATGTTTTTTTTTTCCTCTTTCCTATACAACTCGGGGACTCGATCGTTTTCGAGCAATCCCCAGAGTCATTCCACTAGAACGTCGCGTCGAGTTTGTTCTTAAAATAATCGTGACGACCGACTGAGCGCACGTTGTATATATAGTCGGATCCTGGTATTGTTCGATAGAGTGAATTTCTATACACAGGTAGCCGGTAGAGAGACACCTTGCGCGGCATTTAAATTGAGGGGAGAAAAATGATCGTCTATACATACATACACATACATAGATATACACACCAGATTTCCGTATAGCTGCTGGACCGTTGACAATTTTGTTTTGAAACGCGCCTGTCGTAACATTTCGATCGTTAAAACGACTGCTGCCGTGTCCCGTCCCACCTTCCGTCTCACAAACGACCGTCGGCCGCGCAACACGAACCCGGGCGCCGAGCCGCGCAGAACGCGCGACGAAAACCGTTTTCGAATTGGTTCAGTGAATAATAGCCGCGATTTAACGAGCGTCGGCAACTTTAGCGGCGAAAGAGATGAGTTTCTTTAAAAAAAATCTCTCGATCACAATCACTTTATCGGAAAGATGTTACTTGTCGAGCGGGTTGTCTGAAAACTACAGAGTGCTGCTCTACAGAATTTCCAATGAGGATATTTTTTCCTTGATCGGCTCGATCGTATAGTCAGCGCTCGCGATGAATGATCGAAAGTATTTTAGAGATTTTTCGCACGGGACTTCCGTGAACAGAAATATCGGCACTATAAAATCGAACGAGTGAAATGTTGGCTTATTTTGAAACCTTTGAACTTAGCCGATTTTTAGCCATAAGTTAAAATCGTGATAAACCATCTAACGTTAATATATTCAGGATATTGGTGTAATTCACAGAATCTTTTTTAATACATCCAAACAAAGCATACGATGCATACATTCTCCCAATGCCTGGTTGGTCAATGGAAATTTGGAATTAAGATTTTCAGCGAATACGTACCCTAAGAAATCATTATAATTTCCTGAGACATATTTTTCACCCCATATTATTCACCCCATCAACACAGTAACACTAAAAATTTTGGTCTTATATTAAAATGTAAGAAAATAAATGAAGCACGATATTAATGTCATTACATATGCATTATTCGTAATTTCTAAAATCCGATATATTTCATAGGAACTAAAACTACTCGCGACATACTTGCAAACATAGCGAATGCATATGAAAACAACACAGTCATCTTCATTAGATTTTAGTTGCCAAGTTAATAAGGATAATGAAAATAGCGTGAGTGTCTCTTTTAATTTATGTTATTTTCGTACATCGTTTCGATGAAGGTAAGGATGAATCGCAAGGATCTCTAACTCTTGAGTAAATTAAACATTATGAATAATGTTTGGAGTACATAATTTATATTACTTTTTATCATTCACGCGAGTTGAACGACATATATGTGAGGAAATTTGAATTATTTATTAAAGTACGTATTCGTTTAAAAGGTTAATGATAGAAGTCCTTCGACTAAGGCAGAATTGAAAAGATTATCCGGGTTAGAGCCAAATTCAGGAACTCAATGTCTGACTTTCTCCTTGTAGGTGTATGAATTTTTCACTTTTTCCACATATCGATAATAAAGTCACTATCGGCCAGTCCTATCATCCACCACTAGATGACAAGCTGAATTCCCTGAATATCATCTCAAAGTACCTTTTCTGATTTATTATGAGGATATTTGTATATCGAAGTAAAATCTGACACTAGTTTTGACGGCGATTTTTCATAATATAGCCTTTTTTCTAGATTTAACTGGTGAATGACGGTTATTCAGTGACCCTACTGTCACAATAAACAATCACAGCTTACTCGATCGTAGAAATAATGAACATTACAGCAGAGAGAGATGATTCGATCAAAGATATTCAGTTCTTGTTTATCGCGATGGTAAGCTCAATGAACAAACGTCATTTATCATTGAAACGTAGAAATTCTTATATCAAGAAACATCATCGTCCAAATTCCCGCCATTTTTTGGGTCATTACTAGGGTCAGATTTTATTGCGTCATCTCCTCAATTCTGAGCGATTGAATTCAATAGAGACATCCAACCATCACTCGAAACTTAGAAGGTGTGATTTTTTGCTCGATACAGGTGCTGAGGGCATTATATTTGTGTAAAAATATTGTATAAAACGCTAAATGATATTTTGACCCTTATTCGATAAAGAAATATATATATATATATATATATATATATATATATATATATATATCCTACATATATTTAAACCACCCGACAGAATCTGAGCTTCTCTGACAAACGAGCATGAACCTAAAATTTATTCGATCTCTTACAGAGTATACGTACTAAAGCGCACCACCGTTGACTCGCCCATTTCAAGCCCTCCCGCCCTCATTTCCCCTTTCCCATCCCGCATACTGCATCGCGCGCGACCCAAACATTACGCAAAATCTGGAACGAGTCTCCGCCGGGTCTTGCGCACGCACACGCACACAGACACACATAGTCGTTACCGGCGCGCTCCCGTGCCCCGAATATTATTTCCTTCCACGTACGGCGGGGCCCGCTCGTGGAGACGCGCGACCCATCATCAACGAACGACGACGAGCGCTCGCGCGCGCGCGCGCGGCCGCGAAAGAGGGCCGAGGGCAAAAAATCTCTCCGTCCCCCTCGCCTCCCGCAGCCCATCCTCCCTCCGCGCCGAGCGCGAGGATCCGGTATCCTCCTCTCGTACGCGGCCCTGCACTGCCCGTACGCTCCCCTTCGCGCGGACCGCCGCCGCAGCCGCCGCCGGATCCTGCAGCGGCGAGAATCCGCGAAACGCAACGCGCCCGCTCTCCCGGGGTGAGGTAAGCGAATCGAGGCCCGGCTCGTCCTTTTTCGCCGGAGGCGCGTCGCGTTCCCCGCGCGCCGGGGCCGCTGCCGATGCGGAGCTACGCGCACGTTCAGGCGCGATTGGCTGTGTGTGTGTGTGTGTGTGTCTGTGCGCGCGCGAGCGCGCGTGTATATATATATATATATATATATATATATATATAAGCATATATGTATGTATACCACACAGGTATAAAACGCGATATGCGCGAGAGAGGTGCGCGAGCTCGCGAGGCGTGCCGAGCGGCGGCGGCGGCGGCGGCAGCGACGGCGCCGAGCACGCTCGAGAGTGTGCGAGAGAGACAGAGAGAAAGAGAAAGAGAGAAGAGAGAGAGAGAGAGAGAGAGAGAGAGAGTGCGCGCCCGCGCGCCTCCGAGAAGCTCTCGCGCTGCAGTCAGTCCTCGACCGATCGCCGTGACGCTGAGCCGCCAGTTGCCGTTCGCTGCCGTAAAGCCATACCGGCGCCGCGGCCCCGGGCTCGCCTGCCACTGCTTCAGGGATAGAATACGCGAGAGAGACGGAGAGAAAGCGATAGCGGTCCCCCGGTCCGTGCTCTAGACGGAGGCCGAACCGCGCTGTCTGGTATATATATATATATTTATATATATACACATATATATGTATATGTGAAAAATAATCGAGAAGTAGTCACGGAAAGAGCCCAGCGAGACGCGCGGTCAGCGCCTAGGCCCCGGAGATCGGGTCCCCCACCGAGATAAGAAGACGGCGGCGACGCGGCCAGCTGCTACCAAAATGGCCGCCCCTTGAGGCCCTCCTACACCCGCGCGCGGGCCGAGATCCGACAGGATTGTTCGGCTTCCATTGGAGACACCGGTGATTGTTTTTTTTTTTTTTTTTTTTTTTTGATTAAGTGCGCGTGATTTTTTTGGTGCACAAGAAGAGGGAGACCCAAATAGAGAGAGAGAGAGAGAGAGTTCAAGGAGCTGCACAGTTTTATATTACTTCGTGGAGTAGCCGTTGACGCCGCTGCTGCCGCTCTCTTTTCACATTGCTTGCAAATTCGCTCCGCCCGCTCGCCAAAAGTTCTCCAAGAAGGTAAGAGGTTTTTTGTTTGCCCCGCAGCACTTTTACTCTTCTCGTGTTTGTTTTTTTTTTTTTTCGCTATTGCCTTACTTCTTTCCTCTTCCACTTTTCTCACAGCGTGGCGCGTAGGATGAACAAAAACTGCCCGTGAATTCATTCTATATATGGTATACATGGTGTCCCAAAAATAATGTCTCAGGTGTGCTCGAAGACGCAATTACGTATTCGAACAACCTCACTACGTTATCGAGGGGCTTTTTGACAAAACGAGAGAAGCCGACCGAGATCTGTTACGCTCAGTGCCGTATACGGGCATTTATTTTACGATCGTAGTAGGCAGTAGGCTCCCCCCCCCCTGTTTTCCGTTGAAATTCTTTATTTACCGAGATTCCGGAGGCGCTTGTCTCGCTTTACGACTACATCACCGGACCATGACCGCACCGTCGAGCCCGTCCTATCCCAGAATCTGTGCGCACCCGTCTAGATATCGGTATCCCAGAAATCCATGCAGCGCGATTATATGTCTGTGTGTCTATATATATTCAGGGACGACTCGAAGTTGAAATACCGACCGAAGCCCAAATCGAACTCCCGGGACGACCTGGCGGCTCAGTGAAAAACTCTAGTTTCTCGTAAGCGCATCGGTTGACGAAAAAAAAAAAAAAAAAAAAAAACAAACAAAGTAATTGTTTTGACAATATATTGACACCGCATACGGCTCGCGCGCGCGTAACGGAGACGCGAGAGATCGGCATCCTTGTATTAGATCGTACCTGCACGTATACGGGCCGATGAAAGGATGCGCTCTGAGCAGCGGGAGGAGGGGGGCGGGGGTGGTTGCGCAATCGAGTCGCGGCCCGAGAGGAGCGTCTACATATCTCCCGCGCTCTAATCACAGAGCGCGCATCGCCGTTCTTCCTCTCGTCCATATATATATATATATAATATGATTACACTCCTGGTCGAAAAGAGCGCGAGAGGGGCGCGCGTCACGCGAGAACCTCGGCGCCCGCGCCGCGTTTATTCCCACACACGTGCATAAACAGAGGATAACGCTTTTTTTTTCCCTCCTCGCGCGTCCGTGCGTGATAGATGAGTACAATGGAGGTGTGTATACACACATATACCCGTGTGTACACGTAAACGGCGCCTCGCTCCCGCGTGCTTCTAATACCGTATTACACATCTGCCGCGCTCTCGCTCGTTCTGCAACGAACCGCTCGACGCCTCGTCGTCGTCGTCGTCGTCGTCGTCGTCGTCGGTGGCGTCGGCG
Organism: Sycobia sp. Sy_11; assembly: GCA_018907035.1. Lineage (NCBI taxonomy): Eukaryota > Metazoa > Arthropoda > Insecta > Hymenoptera > Epichrysomallidae > Sycobia > Sycobia sp. Sy_11. Next base: position 588,216 of record JACCIC010000039.1, on the reverse strand, counting down.
GCGCTGACTCGGCGCGCTTTACACCGCCCGTAATTCTCGGCTCGCTATATAGGAGAACGCGCCGCGAGGAGGAAGTGAGAAAATGTTTGTTTTTTTCTGCTGTCCATCGTCGTCTCAATTTCCAGTTGAACTCGGTCAATTTTTCGCGCTGAATAAATGATTTTCGATCCGATGGGAACCGAGCGCGCACAGCGCGCGCGCGCGCGCTATGTAGCGAATCTGCGACCTTTTACATACATACATACACACATACATATAAACATATACATGTAAAGCCCGCGATATTCTCCTTTCGTTTCGCGCGTTTACACACATGCATCCACACACCTGTTTCTAAACCGAGAGGAGAACGTTCGACGGGAACGAGGGAAGGGCGAGTGAGAATATGCGAACCTATCAGTGCATATATATATATACACACACACACACACACACACACATATATATATATATATATATATATATATATATATAATATAATAACAGCGCTAATTGAGGACGGGACCGACGGGTGGACGCGAACAATATTCTTACGAAATTAGCTTCGTTATAGAACACATGGTAAATATCCTCGCGATTCCTCGCGATCCCTCGAGCTGGTCCATATATCCACGTATGCGCGCGACGCGAACGGGTTGTGGGTGAGCTCGCGCGGCGAATAACGTGCGAATGCGCGCGTCCAATGAGAATTCGCGGCCTTGGTGGGTTACCCCGCCGGCATCCTTGGCATCCGCGGCCGAGCCCCCTGTGCACGAACGCGCGCGCGCCAGCACCGCACCGGCGGCCTGGACCGCGGGATAATACACATGAGCACGGGTATAGGAAAGTCTACCGCCGCCGCCACCCTCCCCCCCCCCATCGCGGCCTCGCGCTCCCTCACGCTCAGTCCTCTTTCTCATGTATATAGCTATATGTACGAGGGGCGCGCATTCCTCGCGCTAACCGCGAGGCTATTTGCTCGCGATCTGTGTGCATGCATGCAGAGATACATACGCGTATGTATATGTATGCATATATAGGCAGTCCTGCGACTCCAGCGAACGACCGGACTCGCAAGGATATTTGGTCTGCGCGCATTCGAGTGCTGGTTGGGGGGGAGGGGGGGGAATAAGGAGCCGCTGCGAATCCAGTTCGGAGGGATCCGCGTCATTTGCTCTTGGCTGCGTGGGTTTCGCAAATGAGAATTTGCGAAAGTGTTCTAGGCGCGCTGCGCGCATTTCCCGGAAAAATCTTTATAAGAACCGTCTTATTGTGCATGACTAGTGCAATCCCCCAGTACTTTTGTTGGTGTCATTATAGCCGTAAAGTTCGTTTTTTTTTTGTTTTTTGTTCTTTTTATTTAGTGGACCATTAGGGCCGGATGTAAATATCGTGAATTTCGTTACAGTGGAGTAAATGTGAATTTTCACGGTTCGTTCGTGCCTGTGTGAGAGCGCAGCATGCATCGCGCCGACCGGCGCCTAATATATCCGGTCCAGGTATATTTATCGAGAACCGTCTCGATGCCCACGGTCGTGCATTGGAAAATGGTGTTTTTTTTGAACCCATCTATGTACGTGTGTGTGTGTGGGTGTGTGTGTGTGGCTGTAAAATTCTCGTTGAGGGACTGCCTTGGATTTTATGTAATTTTTCGTTACTCTTTCCGGAGAAGAACGCGTAAAAATCGATTTTTACTGCAAGAAAGCAGGCGATGCCACCGTAGAAACGAATTTTACGGCGTTTAATATCGATAATTAAATGTTACGGCCTTAATGCGAAAAGTTAAATTTTCTTTTTTTTTTTTTTATTTAACGAATATCCGCGTTAGAGAGGCACAATCGTAAATTCGCGGAAAGCCACGATTCTTACAAGCGAACGTTTCCAGCTGCGCGCATACTGTACATGACTAAAAAAAGATCACGTCCAACGCGATCATTCGCGCACGATCCGTGAAATTTACTTTTACGTCTCGCGCCTCCCGACGAGAACAATAACTATACTTTGCGCTTATCTCGTCTGTCTTTCTCTCTGTCTCTCTCTCTCTCTCTCTCTCTCTCTCGAGTCGTTTACACTCGCGCTCCGCGCGTGCGTGCGCGTTAGCGCGCGCGTGCACGCAAGTCGACGTATGCGCGCGAAAAGAAAACATATACGCTCGCAGCTCGCGCGACGAGGCGCCGCGGAGACGAGGAAGCGCGAGCGCGCGTCGAACAGTTTTAATTTTTCCTTTAATTTCCCATTACTTTATACGGCGTGTAATTTCGCCACTTGCACCCGGCCCCTTCACCCGCCTCACTGCCGTACACACTTGGCTTTAAAACGCTCTGGGTACTTTTGAAACGCGCGACGCGCTTTCTAACGGAAATGCCGCGAACCGGTCGCAGCCTCCCATTGTGTTACATGTGTATAAATGCATATACATATATATATATATATATATATATATATATATATATATATATATATGTACGCACGAGCGAGTATATACAGCGATGGAAATTAGCATGATTCTTTGGCGCGCCGTAAAAATAAGAGGAGAGTCCCAGTGGGGAATGGGGAGGAGAATTCGAAAAAATCGTCGACTAACGAAAGGAGCAGCGGCTTACGCGTATAATGTAGTAAGCGATCCGGTACTACGGTGGACGGACGTGACGTAACGCAATTATGACGCCTCCAATAAGTGCATGCATACACAGTGATAGAGAGGGGAGAGAGAGATGCGCTCTCTCTTAGACGCATGCACAATGAAAAATTTATACGCTTAATAAGTCTTCCCATCGCCTCGAGCATAAGCGAGAAGCGCGCGCGTAACTGGATAAAACTCTTTAATCTCTCATTGTTTGCCACCGAACGACCGGATTCTTGATCCACGCCCCCCCCCCCCCCCAGTCTGCCCGCCGACAATCTCCGCGCACTTATGAGGCACGTTATACCGTGAAGCGAGCTACAATTATTAGATTTCTTGTGATTTCTTTACATGTATAATATATATATATGTATATATAGAAGCAGATTCAATTAGCGAACCGATAGCCGTGAGCGCGTTCAGCGATTAACGCGATCGCGGCCTCGAGCATATCGTCTGCAGTTAGATTGGAGGCGACCCAGGCGACTGACTCAGGCAGCGCGCGATCCAATTTAACGACGGTCGCTTAGCGCGTCGCTTCTTCGCTTCTATTCCTAATCTTGACTGGATAGGCGTAACGCGTATATATATATATATATATATATACACACACACACACACATGTTAACGAGCAAGGTTAAGTGGATCGTTCAACTTTCGCGTGAACGGCGCTCGAAAAATGAAAAGAAAAACGGAATGAAAACAGTGCGCCAACCTGCTGGCGATGCCCAGCGTCCCGTATCCGGGACCGTCTTAAGCTCCAAGTACATAATAATTCGTATCGGATAATTACGACCGCGTAACAGGAGCGCGCCTGCAAGCACGCGCGCGCGGGTACGCCGGCGCGAGGAAGGAGGGCGCTCGCGCGTCGACGGGGCAAGTCCGCGCGCCCCTCCGCCCGGGGAGCTTCGACGCGCGGCGAAACGCGGCGTTAACGGTCGCGCTTATTATACGCGGTCGGGGTGAGCGACGAGGGAAGAAATCAGCTGTACCGCTACATATACACGTAGAAGTTGCATGCGCTCGCTCGCAGGTACGGCTGACAGCGTGCTTCCTGCTTCATTACGCCCGTTTAATCGCATATGGGATTTTTTTTTCCACCTTCCTTCCTGCCTCCCTGCAGGACGATCCTATACATCCCGCGTATATGAAAATTATATAAATTCTGTATGTGTGTAATATATATATATATATATATATATATATATATATATATATATGCCGATACGGGAAAGATGCCCGGGGTCGTTTTTTCTTCCGTCGGATCTCCACGCGCGGCTATCGGCCAAAAAGGATGTGCAGAAGTGACGCGAAGACGCGATGCTGATACCTTTTTCTGCTGTATATATATATATATATATATATATATATATAACATGTATACGTGCATCGGGCATGATTTTATGCGCCATCGACGCACAGTTAGGTATGCAGGCGCAGGATGGAACGGTATTATGGGCCCGAGCGCAATGATAATTTACCTTGGAATATAATTGCCGAGGGGAAAATCGCTACTCTGTGGAATTTTATTGGTGTGTATCTTATATATATATATATATATATATATATATATATATATATATATATATAAAATAGACGGAAGCGCAGCAAGGATTCCTCTTTCGATTTGCCTCGATTGAGCGCTGCGCTGAGGCTGTTAATCAAGGATAATGCAATGAAGATCCCTATATGCATTGAATCGTTTAATAGTCCATATGCGGAATAGGCGCTATCTCTCTCTCACTCTCTCTCTCTCTCTCTCTCTCTCTCTCTCTCTCTCTCTCTCTCTCTCTGTGTCTCTCCGTCACTATCTCTCTCCATCTCCCACTCTCACCGTCTCTCTCCCTCGGATACAAATCGCGATTAGGATGAAAATAAAAATCGAGGTTTCGGCATTGACTTCAAGGCGGGCGATAATCGTTGTTTACACTATACGCACGGCTGAAACTGTTAACGAGCGCGCTATCTGTCCAGTTAAAGGAGCGATCTTTGAAAATTCATTGTGCCTCGCTCGTTTTTCCAACGATAATGATAACGGCAAGATCCCGATGGAAAACTGATTCGCTTTTGAAGAACATTGACACGAGGAATCATGCCGTCGCCGTCTTACATTTTTCTTTAACGAAGAGTCGAATTCTCGGACTGAAAACGCGTACAAATGTACTCGCTATAAATCTCATCGGTAAATTAATATAATATAAACTTACATTTAAAGAGTTTAGAGTATTCGTTGTGAGAACGTGGAACAAGCACATTTCGAAAGGGAATATTACAGTTTTCATAAGTGTCACTAATTTCAGCACGAGAGATTTTTATCACCCACCACCAGGTGGTGATCCGTAGCTTTCGCACATTATACCTGAATTATTCGGGCTCTACCTTGAATCTTCAAAGAACGAACCTTCGCTTAAAGTTAATGCTCTTAGTCAGTATATGACTTTTTCTTCAGCAAACGATGCCAATTATTATTAGCAGCACTAAAGGTGTTTTTTTTTCTTTAAAAATTTGACAATTACTTTATTTCTTTCATTCATACCGAGTCATGGAATAACTGAATTTTTCTAGTTTGTTTTACATGTAATTATTCGCTCATTACATATAGCATATTATCACTTATTCATGTCAAAATTCCTACCTAACAGATTTATAATAAATTCGTCTAGGCGTTTGTTGCGCGAAGGACACTAATCTTTTTCCATAAGTAGATTTCTGATTTTAGAAAATATAGTTATGTTTTCCTTTTCGTATTTTTTAACTGATCGTACATATTTATAATACAGCAACTTTTTCGTAACGGCAAATTCATTTATCGGAAAAACATCGAATGAAATAAATCAACGATTATAGATGAAAATGGCCAAAAGGCGGATGTATTGAAAAAAAATATGAATAAGCATAATTCGAATTTTCAACGAAAAAAAAACAAAAAAGAAAAGAGCGCGTTAACCTCACGGAGCCTTACTAAGACCACGAGACCGAAATTCCATCCACTAATTTCCCGAAGAAGAAAAAATTGTTTTTCCTTCCTGAAACCTCTCACATTAGGTCGCCGTAATTTTTTTTTTTTTTCCAACTTCTATAGCTGAGAACGAAACACCCTTCGCGCCGGCGATTGTTTATTTATCAGCGCCGTCTCGGCTCCAACGAGAAAGCACACAGAGATTTACCGCGAAAATTTCTATGAGCTGCGCCCGAGGTGCTGCCTGTGTTACGTTCTTTCTCACATTGCAAAATGGGAAAATATTCTCGGATATACTTTCTTTCGCGGTTTAATGTATATAGACACCGTCGAGCGCGCGAGCGCGCGCGCACACACACACGCGCACATACACGCGCGCCCGTGTCCGTGTGTATTAATAGCGTATTTTAAAATCGACGGAACAAATTAGCATTTTAATAAAATGTATATAAATGCCTCATTGCTCGGACTGTGTGCTGTCTATAGACGCGGAAATATATATATATATATATATATATATATATATATATATATATATAAACATAAACGTCCGAGCGTCGTCGCGCCGTTTGAAATTGAATAAAGCGCGAACTTTCATTCTTATTATATATTATTCCGGGGAGTTGATTGGGAGAGGAGGAGGGCGGGGATAGAGAAGCCGACGAGCATTAAAAACAGCCCTCCGCCGCATGGGTTTAAAGGCCATAAATTCCGTTGCCGCCAATGCTAATGATAATGCTTTTCTCCGCATCTTTCTCTTTTACAGACACACACACGCGCGCGCGCGCGCACATATTCCATCGATTAGATATACCGGCGAATTATTATTGCGCAGCGAGAAGCTCGCATATTTATACATCTCACTATAATTTAGTGGATTTTGTAACGCGCGGGGAGCGGATATGCTTTCGTAAGTGGCGGGAATCATTATATTATATTACTATTATACCGAAAGCGAATTCCTTAATTTATTGGGCTATTAAAGAGGGGGGGGGTGAAATAAAGAAATAGGAAGAAATTCAACCTGCCAGTGTAATATTAATCTCGTACGCGTGTAGCAGGAGACTCGGAGTCAATGAGTTCCTTTAAAATGAAGCACTGAATTTTTCGTACAGCCGCATTACTGCAATTATGTAAACCAATTGACATTATTTTGTAAAACACAAAAAGGTATTCTTTTAAACTATAAAGCTAATATAGTCTTTAAAAGTCGTCAACTCGCGGTCAGAGGTTTTACATTTAGAACTGACGCAGTGGTTACCCAATCCGCGGCGGTCTCAAGACGCATTTTCTCTAATTATCGCGACAAGACTAATAATCGATGATAATATATGAGCGACTTAGAAATTATTATCTTTCTGACCTCACAATGGCGCGCCGAGAGAGAGAGAGAGAGAGAGAGAGAGAGCAAAGGAGAGAGAGGGAGAGAGAGTGAAAGAGAGAGAAATACAGAGAGAACAATAATGTCGTTATATCACAATGGAAATGTTAGCCGGGGTCCGTTTCACTTTTTTCAAATTCAATATAGTCGTAAAAGTGAAAACAATTATAGGCAAATATATTGTTCTTCGTGCCGGGGCAATGGCGCGACGCGCGCCGTTCGTCAGCAATGCTGTATATGGGCACAAAAAGTAATCTGTAAACCTGTATACTACATACACATTTATGCGTATGTATATAGGTAGACTTCGGTGAAAAGCAAGGCAGGAAATGAAGCGAATGTTGGCTGTAACGAGTTTCGACGATATATATATATATATATATATATATATATATATATATATATATATATATATGTATAATTATATTTGCAATGTATAAATACGATGTGTTTATTCTCGAGCCGATGTACTTTTCGCTCTGCCTATATATATATATATATATATATATATATATATATATATATATATATATATATATATATATACATTTATATATAGAATGTCAGTGGTCACGTTTATTTGTCGCGTTTGTGCATGAGAGTTGAACACAGAAACTTGGAACAGTAGAACAATATATATGCTCCGTAGTAAAAATATTTCCAATTCCTTCAACCAAGGAGAGATAGAGAGAGAGAGAGAGAGAGAGAGAGAGAGCAGTCATTTGTTATTAATTTCACGATATATATATATATATATATATATATATATATACATCATGGAGTAAATACAATGCATGAACGACTGCACGAATTGAAAAATCACGGAACGAACATCGTTATCTTAGCGCACACGTATTTATATGTTATATATATATATATATATATATATATATATATATATATATATATATATATATATATAGACCGATGCACGTGAACAAACGAGCCAACTGTCGAGCTTCTTATAAAGGAAAATCTGCACCGTTGGACTTGGCGAGAAGTTTCTTAATAAAAAAAAAAAAAACACAAAAAAAAGAATACCGCGAAACTCGCGTCTCTGAGTCGCGCGCACTGTTCAAACACGCGCGCATGCACGCGACTCAAGAGCTCGTGTTGAAGTTTAACAGAAGTAAAAAAGAAAACTTACAAAAAAAGCAGCACTCGTGCTCTCGTGGAAAAAAAAACATTCGTGCTCTTTCTTCGAACGCATTGCGAACTCTCACACTCTCTCTCTCTCTCTCTCTCTCTCTCTCTCTTCATTCTGTCGTCTCTCTCTCTCTCTCTCTCTCTCTCTCTCCTCGACGATTGCAAATCTCGCGTTTTAGGTTGGCATGGACAGTGAAGGCGCACACCTTACAGGGAAACTTTTTCCAATCATAATAAATAAATTATATTACTCCAAAATGATTAGGAAGAGTTGCGGAAAATGTGTTCATTTTATTGCGAAAGGCTATTTTTTTGGTTAACTTATTTTTTAAAACTAATGGCAATTCAAGGAGCTGAGGATATATATATATATATATATATATATATATATATATATACATACATAACTAAATAACGAGGATAAAATTTGAAAATTCTTATTCAATATGAAGAATAATTGTTGCAAATCGCAAGTGGCAGAGCCAATTCTACGGTTCTTGTCGCTTATAGTCACCTGTTGACATAAGTGCCCTCTTTACATATTATATACAGTTGTACGCCAAAGACGCGTATAAAACTTGCCGAGCCGTCCTGGTAATTTTTCACGGCTGTCTATTGACAATGCACCATAACAGAAGTAGGCGAGGAGAGCGTTACTCAGCGACAGCTCGCTTGGCCCCAGAAAAAAAAAACTTACCGTTAATCGGCAGGACGTGTAAAATTTTAGCGCGTTATCGTTAAAAAATACGCTTGACGTTTAATTAAAATTTTTACGGCAAGAATCCACAATGGATAGGATTTTTTTTTTTTTTTTTTTAATCGAGCGTCGGTTTATAAGCTCTACGGGACGTTGAATAAATTTCCCCGCGCGCGATCGATCATGTTTTCAAGGGAGAGGCATGCATAAGATTATCTGAAAAACCTGGCGAATTTTGAACGGTAACTCTAGCCGGAAAGTTCTCACCGCGTCAACTAATATTTCAAAAATTTATCATCGCGTGCTATTAAATTGAATTTCTTTTTTTTTTTTATCATATCCGTGTTTATTAAGGGGATGATTGATTGGAAATTGAAATTCTTGCGACGATGCGAGGCGTACCGAGAACTAGATACGTCTGCATTATTTTATGGCGATTGTTACGTTTCGACGATGCATTTTCATAGCGGGTATAGCAGCTTTCTTTTATTTTGCGATTTGCACTTTATTATTTTATACCAAGTGCTTATATACACATAAATATAAACAACAAGCGCCAGGACTTTTATGAGAATTCGAATTGAATTATTTTAACATTCGCTTTTCTTCAGATTAAAATAAAATAAGTTTAAATATTAATTTTTAAAGGGAGAGAGAGTTAATAAATAATGCTTTTTCAGAAATTAATTTTCCTAACAATGCCATGAGTAAATCAATTTTGCCGAATTCGAATGCAGACATCAAATTAATTACATGAGAAATGATGACTAATTGACGATCTGTAACATTTTTATAACAAAATGCCAATTTTCTAAATTATAAAAATTAAAATGCTCGCATGGCTGTAGAAACAGTATCGAATTTCATTCGCATTTGAAAAAAGCGTATATCGACCAAATGCACACGATTCTATAAATTTGTTAATATAGGAATTGGATGAAACAGTTTAAACGAGCTGCCTCATTTCAATAGATGGCGATGGATAGTTTGATACGATATTTGAAAAAATGCAGATTGCCACCTGCTGGAGGATAGTGCGACTGACCAAGGGTGCATAAAATTATTTTTAAAATTATTCTTTTCGATGTTTTTTGTATAATCTACGATTTTCAAATTCTATATTCTTCTTTTAAATGCTTTTGAATTAATTCTAATGCATTAAAAATCACAAGACTCTAACCACAGCATTTGAACCTCGATACGTAATTTTGGCTTAGCTGTTATAAAATACCAACTAAAATACGTCAATCTTCTTTTTTGCACGAACTGGATATTTTATAGTCGAAAATATCATCCATTCTAAGCGCCTCTGCGTGTTCAGCTCGGTTCAGTCTCATGACAGCTTCATATGATCTGATATAACTTTTTTTTTCTACAAATGCGTCTTTTCCATAAACGTCGTTTTAATTTTTCTCCTTCGATTTTGCCTCCGTACTGTTACATAAAACATATCCTTTATATATATATATACGGAACGATGAGTTTGCAGTCTCAGTAAAGGTTGTCGAGAACGAAGGTGAGCAAGGTTCAGCGTATTCTATTATCGTACATCTATGTTTCATGAGTATACCTCTATAATGTATCTTCATTTATCTACATCTATCCATCCATTTCATGCATATATATATATATATATATATATATATATATATAGATATCTAAATGGCTTGTCCCCGACCATCTTTTTCAGCGCGCCCGAGCCGCGGTGGGATCGCCAGGGCGACAGCCGCCCCTTCGTGCGCCCCATGAGGCGAGCCGCCCGCGGCCCCGTGGCCCGGAGCTCGAGCCGGCCGCACGCCGGCCGCTGAGAGAGGGACCACCCCGCAGCCGGCCCCACCTCCCCGCGCGAGCGCCCTCAGCTGGGGGGCGCGGTACGCCAGACGAGGATGCTGCTCACGGCCCTGGTTCTGGGGGTGCTCGGCCTCGCGGTCCCCGGCTGGGCCCACGTGGCCCTCACCTTCCCCAAGGCTCGACAGTACGACCTCGACTTCCTCGACAACGCGAGGACGCCCGGGCCATGCGGCATGCCCAAAGGTTTGTATACAATATATACAAATTATATCTCGATTTTAAGCCGAAATTTCCAGGACTCCCCCTACTCTCCCCTTTTATGAAAGATAACAACGCGTTTTTTCAGAATCGTTTTCTCCGCAACGGCTTTTCGTACGTATGAAAATAATTTTACTGGACATTTACGAAACTTTAATGGATTAAATTTATTGAACTATATAAACTTTATTGATTAAAGAAGTTACGCATAAAAATTTGTGATTGGATTTTTTCTTTAGATGAAAGAATGGAATTATGTAATTTTCAGAAAGTGTAAAAAGAAAACAGAAAAAATCGATTTTTCGAAAATGATTTGATAATTTTAGGTATTTTTATCCCTAAATTCAATAACTTTACGTATACTTTATATCGTTTGTTGTTTTCTTATTTCGCGAAACTATAATTTGCAAATTGTAGTAAAAGATACTTCGCTCGCCAATTTGTGTAAATCCGCGAAATTTATGTCCCGCGGGTGAAATTTTCTACTTTAATCCTTGTTATCATGCGCATAGCAATTGATATTAGTTTTACAAATTGCAGATATGTATATATATATATATATATATATATATATATATATATATATATATATATAATATTTTCAACGTCTTGCAAATTACAATTGTAGGCGCGGCCCCGTATATATTATTCGCCTGTAGCAGTTTTCAGTAAATAGAGCGGGGGAATAATTTTATTACTACCCCCCTTTTACATAAAACATATGTATATAGAAACCGGACTTTTATCAATCTCTTCGAATAATCGACGACGACAGTGGAATATATTCTGTTGTTTACAAGAATTATTATTATATTCTAATCCGCGAAAAGTAAGCAAAATAATCATTTATACGCTAATCCAACACAGTGCGTGTGCGTGTGCGCGCGCAGGTTTCTGTGTATGTACACATTTAAAATTTTAATGTAATATCACGGACATATCTTGGTTTTTTATTTTTTTTTTCGTTTCGAAATTGTAATGAAAGTTACACAACGCGTCCCGTGGCGCGCACGTGTTATTTTTAGCGCTGCGCAGTTGAGTTTGAGCTTTAAAATTACCTTTAAACTTTTGTTTAAGAAATTTCTCTATCTCTGTCTCTCTCTCCCTCTTTCTCTCTTACTCGCTCTTTCACTCTATCATTATCCCCGAGAGACGAGGTTAAAAAAAAAGAAATATGATAAAAATCTACATTAAAAGAGTGCCGGCAAATATATATAATCGTCCTTCCCCCCGCGACTTCTTAATTCGTCCGCATAATTAATGAGATTTATATATATGTATATGATAGATCCTTTGGCACTTGAGGCGAAACGGGCGGAATGCTAAAGAAATAAAGTGCCATTCGGCATACCGTACGAGGCCGCGGCATAATGTAACGCGTCTTATGAATTCAGGAGAAAAAGAAATTGCCCAACATAGCCGTCGGAATATATATGTATATACCTATATATATATATACACATATATAATGCGCGCAAGCCATGATCAGCAGTCTAGTCGGGTATTTTTTTTTTCTCTTTTCCAATATATATTATTCGAATTTTTTTCCCTTCCACTCCCGACAATTTTGGGATAATCGTAAACAATGCTATCTGCCTGATGCCGGGAACGCTCCGCTAAGCGTATCTGCGAAAGATTGATGAAGAAGCAGTTAGATCACTATTGCTTACGTAACACCGGCTTTAATAGGCGATTATCATACTTCGTGAAGTTAATCGGGAAGAGATATATTATGCTAAGAGCCCCTTTCTGTTTATCCAGCGCTTTGATCGGGACGAAGAGAGCGAACAGTTCGGGCCTTCGTGATTATTGATCGGAATTCTATTGAAAAAAAAAAACTTTAGTCCAAACCCAAATGTTATGGATGTTTTTTCCTTTATTAGAATTACAGTCTGAAATTTATTCTCGAGCTTCTTTGAACGAGCAATTTTTGAATTTGACACTTTAACGTTAACGAGTGGAACACTGACCATTTTAAATAATACAGGAAACTTAAAAAACTACACAGTATCGAATATATTTTTATTCGTCAGGATTCAATTTTATTTTCCACATACTGTAACAATGTATCCAATAATAGGGCATGTGAATGTGTTAAAAAGATGGAAAAGTTTCGTGGCAGTGTAAGTCTTATTTAATTTAAAGAGACTAGTTTCATATTACTCAGTAGGTGGCGTCCTATTTTTTACTCCCATGGCCAAACTAGGTATCTAGTACAGACTTATTAAGTAATGGCACTCGGCTACGAGGCAACTGCAGTCAGCGTAATTCGTCTTTCGTTTTTTTTTCCTCTCTGCTTTCTTAATTAACTTACGTTTCTTTCGACTACTCTCGTGACTCATGATATAATCCAGTCAAATAAACGAATTCAAACAATAATCT